>WBNM01022968.1:39954-178410 GCA_013399055.1 Ramphastos sulfuratus | reverse complement strand
CGCCGCGCCGCTCCCTGCCGCTCCCTGCCGCGCCGCCAGCCCGCCGCCGGGCCCGCCGCAGGGCCGCCGGACGCCCACCCGAGCGACAGGCCGCGGGGTACCAGCAGCCGAGCCGCGGTCATGTCCGCCGCCGCCGCTCCACTTCTGCCGCCGCCGCCGCTCCAACTTGGCGGCTGAGCCCTTCCTCGACAGCAGGTGAGGAGCCGCGCACCGCTCTCGGGTGGGGGCAAGAGCCCGCTCGGCGGCGGGCGGCTGGGGGGTCCGAGAGCTCCATCCCGAGCTGTTCCCATGGGGTGGCGGCGGGTCCCCGGGGAAAGCCAGACCAGCGCCAAGCTCGAATTAGTCCCAAGGGGTCAGAAAATGTGTCGGGGACTGTGAAGATGAAAGGCTGCGTGCTGGAGAAACCAGGACAAAATTACCTGATCAGAGGCTCTGGGGTGAGCAAAATGTAAGAATTTCAGCAAAAGTTTTTGAGGCCACATATGCCAGAGCAACGACAATGGCACCTTGGACCCAGACAGCCATTGGGATTCCCTCCCCGGCAGGCTGCTTAGCCGCCCGCTCAAGTTTGGGGGATTGTTTTCCTTCCGCCGAGGAGCTTCAGCAGCCGGCGGGAGCCACCCCCCCGCCGCCGGCCGCCCCGGGTGCGCGTTCCTGGGATGCTCCGGGCTAGGGGAACGGTCCGGGGACCCCGGCCGGGAGAGCTATTCCCAGTGCTGTGAATTATGCACCATCCCTGAACAGCACCATCTCCCCGTAGCCCTGCGGATGCCCTCCCGTTTGTGACTGGGGGAAGAGCCGCACGTTCAGGAGTTTCGAAGGGATGCGCTTTCCGTCTCTGGCCAGCGCTTCTTTAGAATTCCTTCTCCAAAGCTGCTGCGGATTTCACAACAGCCGTGCTGTTCTCCCCAGACCTACTTTACTGGGCTGCCTACTTTGCTTCTGAAATAAATTAATTCCCTTTTCATGAGCTTGGGGTCTGCCACCCGAACAGATGTCGACAGTAGAAACCTTCTTCCCAGAAGGCAGGTAGAGCTATGTAAACATAAATATCAGGGATAACCAGAGGAGTGAGGGCTGAGCCTGCCTGCAACGAGCAAGGTGAAAAAAAGCGCCTTGGTCTCTTAGGGTAATAGCTGGCTACTTTGTAGACTGTCAAGAGAAGGAATTACCCAACCCAAAATGCAGTGACTGCATTTCTCCAGAAAAAGTTTCTTGTGTCATGAAAATGGCTGGTAGAGCTGAAAGCTTTGAGAGCTGAATCCTCTTCACTTTGGCTCCCTGAACTACCATTAAAGGCAGGTAATAAACACCATTATTAAAGAATGAGTAATTTGCTGCAGCTCCAGCATGATGAATTTGTATAGCAGATCTCTGCTTTTGCGTGGTACCTAACGCCTCCCTGCCCTCAGCTCAGCCTGCAGATGTCACCATCACTTGAAGAGAGGTGCCAAAGCACTCAGCAAAAACTTGCCCATTAAAATCTCTCTCTGCCACCTGCAAGCTTGATGGATCAAGCCCTAGAGGGGCAGCCTGCAGCAGAGCAGCAGAGGAGCTGTAGGAAATGACCCCCGGGCATGGATGTGGGCACTTGAGGTCCTTGTGGTTTGGCCATCCCCTTCATAGCCCCTCTGTGTGGGAT
The DNA here is from genome assembly GCA_013399055.1 of Ramphastos sulfuratus. NCBI lineage: Eukaryota > Metazoa > Chordata > Aves > Piciformes > Ramphastidae > Ramphastos > Ramphastos sulfuratus. The sequence continues at coordinate 176,768 of WBNM01022968.1, read as the reverse complement.
AGGATCTGCTTGCAGCTTCCTAGGAGCATCCTCAACTTTAATACGCAGCCTGAAGCTTTGCCCTTCATGCCCTCTGCCCTCCCCACTGGGTGTTCCTGGTTCCACTCCATCCCCACTGGCATTAGACTCCAGACTCTGATACTCTTCCCCAAGTCTTATCCCATCATCACCCTCCCTCCTATTTAGTATCTGTGCTTGGAATTGTTTTCCATCTCCCTTGCAAGCATGGGCTCTGAAGCAAGCAGATTTCATCTCTTTTCTGCCTATTTTCTGAAGCCTTTACCCACACCTGGGACTGCCAGGACATGGCTTTACTGCTGCTTTCAGTGGGTAATTTCAGGTCTTCAACCAGTATTGCTCTCTCTGTAGAATTTGTGATGGGCAAATGATTGAATTTTCCAGCTGAAGATCCAAGCCACAATATTGGGGGGGGGGGAAATCTGTTACAAGATTTTGTCCAAGTTCAATTTTTGTTGCTGCTTCTCTGTCAAGTGCAAAAGGCAGCAAACCAGCCCAAATGCTCTGCTCAGTCTAGAAGGAGAGGCTGCACTGATCCCCAGCATTTTTCAGGTGCATCACTTAGACAAGCTTCCTTTTAGACTGAAATGCTTCAGGTACTTTTTCAAAAGGAAAACAAATCACAGGACTAGTCTCCAGGTTCTGTGCCTGGAGACTCAACTGTTGGCATGAAAAATTTGCCAAGAGCACATCTGTGCCTGCTCAAAGATGCAACACCATGGTGACTGCAACTCCTGAGTTGAACACACCCTCCTGGCTCTCCAGGACCTATGAAGTGGAAGGGCAGGGTGAGACAGAGGATGCTAGGGCACAGCAGGGAAACTCTGGGTTGGAAGCACCACAAAGAGGATGCCCTTAGCTCATGCAGGACCAGTGGTGCTGCTCACCCAGAGCAGAACCACCTCCTGTGACACACCACAACTTTGAATGGATGCAGGCAGCAGCCTGAGCTCTGTCCCAGGAAGGACTGGTCTGAATCCAGCTGCGATGGGGGCAGAGGAGAGAAATAGGCCAGGCAAAGAGGGAAAGAATTCATATGGCAGAGGCAGGAGCAGCCCAGAATGCCCCTCAGCCAGCATGGTCAGGACTTGACAGGGCCATGGAGAAGAAAATTGACATTGTTTTGTAGCATCTTTTTCCATACCACATGGAAGCTAATTTGGCATCATCCTCTGCATGCTCCTGTCCCCTGGGACTGTTGGATGGACAAGACCTATAGGAAAGCTGGGGGCAGCTGCTATCTTTCTTCTACCCATGTTTCAGAAGATAGAATAAAGCTCTCCTATAGCTCCTGACAGCATGAACTGCTCCTCCTTAAACACAGAAGGTACATCTCCACTCAAAGATTCAATTTCTTTAGCAATCACAATAAAGATAGCCTCCACATTTGAGTTGGATTGCATATATTTACTCTGGTAATAATTTAACACCCTGAAGTTTGACCCAGGCTGCAGATCTTGGCCAGAGTAGGAAGAGAGTGATCTACTTACTTGCTGGGAAAGGAGATCAGCTTACTGCTGGTAAATACAGGCTGTGTTTGGAAACTTAGGGGTTGGAAAAGTAAGCTGGAAAGGTGTCACCTCCACAGAGGAAGTTCATTTTTAAAGAGAGAAGCAGATCATTGGCAAATGAATTAAACATCTGAACTGTGGAGGAGCTGTGTGAATCCCCAGGAGAATCAGGCCACAGCAAGCAAAGTGGAAATAGCCCTGAGCTGAAGACAGTCAGATGGTGGATAAAATAAACAGGACAGTGGGGAAAGGAGGGTGCTGGCATGTACTAGCCTTAGGGTGGTTATGAATCATTTGAGTATGGATATGTTTTAAACAGAGACAAATGAGCAGTCCTTAACAGACACTTTACATTGCCAGCTTTGACTGATAGGAGGAGGATTTGCAGAGAGATGTGAGGATGGAGCTAGGTGCTGCAGCTAAGCTGCTCTGTCAGCAAGCCACAGCTGCAAAGAGGACATCTCTGTCCCCCTGATGCCAGCTGACAACCATGTGCTACATCCCCATGATGGTCTCAGCTGGTGTGGCTCTCTCGCCTGCAAGAAACTCAGGTCCTATCTGGCAGATCACTTCCATGCTGGGTGACAGACCATGGTGGGGAGAGCATCTCTGGGATGTGGACCACGGACATGGCCCTGGGACAGGCTGTGCTGGAGGGCTCAGGGGCTAGTCCTAGATAGGAGTATTAAGCACAGGTCTGCCCCAGCACAGCATATCACTGCTTCCTGAGGGAGATCCTCACCATGTGCCACAGGCCCCAACAGTCCAGTGTGGTTGCTAAAGAGGGAGCAGTGGTGAAGATGGGATGCAGGGTCCTGGGGCAGCAAAAGCAGCAGACATGAAAGAGCAATGGCCTGTGGGACTTCAAAAGGTAGGAAAAGAGCCTTGGAAATGGAGATGATGAGACTGCAGCAAAAGATATGGATGAAAAGGGGCAAGTTGGGAGAAGAATGTGGAGCTGTCTAGGATACCTACCATGTTCAGTTCAATAATGGGTATAAATAGTGACAGAGAAAACCTGATTTGAAATTGAAGACTGTAACCATCAGTCTTAGGAAAATCAGCCATGAGCAAAATACAATCTGCAAGCATGAGCTTTTGTGCATCTTCCAGCAGCTGTGAGAAAGTCCTGGTAATAAGTGCATGTTGTGGGACCTCTGTGGCCTCTTCTGTGGGATACTTGGAGTCCCTTTGAGCATCTCAGGCACAGAGCTTGATATTAGCAAAAGATGAGGCTGCCTCTGTGCTGCAAGCATTGTGCTTCCTGAAGCCCAAGGCTCAGTGAGTTTTGCTCCCAGTAGCTCTACAGCCATGGATGTTCCTAAGCAGGTTTTTGCACTGAGGGCAGAGTGCAAACACCCATGCAGGTTTGTGTGCACCAGCCTTAGTGTATTTCCTTAGGGTGGCCCTGAGCTGAGAAAGAGGAGGCTGAACTTCTCAGTCTGAGCTCATGTTTTACCAGGCCGGTGATTTGGATGCTGCAGCAAGCAGGGGAGCTTGCTCTTTCCTTCCTCTGGGTTGGCATGTTGTGGCTGAGATGCCACATGTGCATAACCAGACAGCCTCCAATGCTGTCCTTTTCGGCTAATGCCTCAAAGGGTTGGACATGCTGAGGGACAGCCCCAGTAGCCTCCTTGTGTGGGAGTCGTCACTCTGACAGCCTCCAGTGAGAGGTATCAGTCAGGTTTTCTTGGCATTCTGTGCCCTTTGAGAGACCATCACTAGGGCTTGTTGCTGAGGGCACTACAAGGCTGAATGCTATGTGAGTGCAAATCCATCAGGAGTGCTGCAGGGCTGAGAAGACGGTCCCAGCGTGGTCTTTGGCTCCTCTAGAGCTTGCCCATCCCTGACCCCCTCCTGGCCCATTTCCCCAACACGACGCTGCCTGCCAGGTCGCCCACTCTACTCCACTTCTTCTGGCCTCCCCATGGCCATCCCACTGCCCCTCAGAACCCAGGCAGACCCCTGGAGCAGCACCCCCGCCCCATCGTCCGCTATCCTCCCCGATCTCACACACCTAGGGCAGCCTGTGGGAACTCCTGACCTCTGCCTTATTTACTTGTTCGCATCTCCAGCTAAAACAAGGACACCGGGAGTCCAAAGATGCTACTTAAACACCTCGCCGCCCACTCAGCCCTGTGTTATTACCGTCACTCTGTGCTTCCTCGTTCCCCCACTGCTGCTCCGGGGACCCATTCCTGCACCGCCGAGAAGGGGCACGGAGGGGTGCAGCCGTACGAGGCACGTCCCGTGTCCGCATCCGTGCCGGTAACTCCGGGCAGGCACTGGACTCATACCAGCAAAGGCCAGCGCCAGCCACGGGGTGATTCGGTGGTGGCATCCTGCATAGCGATTCGGACGTGCCGCGGTGCCTGAGGTTGCCCTGCCGGGAGTGGCAGGCGGGGGCCGGAGGAGCTGCGGGGCCTCCGCGCTCGGCGGCCCAGGGGTGGTGCGGCGGCCCGAGTGGCAGTGGAGTGCCTGGGACATCTAGCGGCCACCTCTTCAAGCGGCGGGCCCCGCCGGGGATGAGCGCCGGGCCGGGGGTCCCGACCGGGGATGAGGACCTCAGTGGCAGGGGGCCGCAAACGCCCTGTCGTCTCCGCGGTGACCAGTGCCAGGGCGCAGCCTGTGCGCGGGCACTGCCAGGTTGAGGCTGAGAGCTACGAGTATGTCTGCCCGATGTTTGGAAGCGATAGAATTCGCACCGATCCCCTGCTGATGATCGCGGGCAGCGTGGCCAGCTTGCTGCCACCGAGGCTGGGAACAGGGCAGAGGGGGAGCCCACAGACTTGCAGAGCCCCTGGCTCGGCTCTTTGCTGCCAGCTCCGGGGATGGATTTGCTGTTTTTTACCATTAGGAGCAGCGTCTTGGCTCTGAGCACAGTTAGGTTGGAACACTGCTGCAGAGAAACGTTCTTATCAGTGAGAATAAAGACTCGATTTCCACCTGGAAATTGCCCAATTTGACTTGTGAACCTTGAAAAGCAGCCCATTGCGTCCCAATTCTCTGAGCAATTTAGTCTCTGTTGGAGCCAGGAGCCCATTGCCGAGGCACTGGCTCTCTACTTGCAGGATATCAGGACAAGTGCTTTATTCACTGCTCTCCAGCTCTATCAAACTGACTGCAGCAAAGTTGTGATTTAGATGTTCTACATCATGAACACCTCAGCTGTACTTCCTCCAATCCATGTCCATGGTCTCTGTGTCCACCTTCTTCCTTCCCTCCTTGTCCTCACGAACTCTTTCCCCTCCAGCAGCTCCACCACCTATTTCTTTTCCATCCCAGTGGCCAGGGCCCAGCTCTTTGCCGAGCTCAGATGTCACTTTGTTTGCCCCACTTCTTGCCCACCATTTCCCTTCCTGCTGCTGTCTCTACCATGACCCTTTGCTTCTTTTGGATGCCACTTCTTTCAACCCCACTGGGGCTGTCATGCCTGACTGCCTTCCTCTCCTGCCCCATGCTGAGAGCTGCCATCCCCACACCGTCCCTTTGCACCTTGCAACCCCTGGCCAGCTCACCTGATGTTCCTGCCACAGCAACCTTTCTCAGGACCAGCGAAGGCTTTGTCACACCCAGGTATGAACAGGCCCTTGCTCTGCACACTGGTGCTGTACCTGGCAAAGGAGCAGTGGTGTGGAGTCAGGCATGTGTGGGAGGGCTTGTGTGTTGGCTAGAGCATAACCACTTTCCACAGCCACATCTGTGAGGCTGATGAAAGCACATCCTTCTCCCATTGAGCTCTGCTTTGCCTGGTGAGACTGGCAGGTATCCATGCTGCCACACAGAGTCCTAGGGGTGAGAGAGAGCTTGGTCCATCCCTGCACGTCATACTGTCCATGAGCCCTTGCAGCCCTTCTTTCAGCCTCTATTCCCTCTCCAAAATGCCAGCTTCCTTACCTGCAATGCTCTGTCTCTGCTTCTCAGCAACTTTTCCAAGCTAGTTTTCTCTTGGGAAGATATACAAGCTTGGATACCCAGAGGAGGAGGTACTGTACCATGGTAGAACTCTGGCCTCTGCCTAGAAGCCCCAAAGGACCTCCTGAGAGCTTCCAGGAGGGCCTGGCCTCTGAGAAGGGTGCTAGCCATACCTCCTGGTCTCTTCTGTTCCATCAGGAGTGGGTCCATCACTGTTCTGAGACAGAGATCCCTTGGATGTGATGCTGCTTCCCATCATCCAGATCAGGAACAGGCATTTGCACTGCTCCCTGCCCTCATATTGGCACAGCTGGGCACCGCTCCCTGAGTGCACTGGTCTCCACGGGTGCTGTCCTGAAGGGGAAAGCCTTTGGCCAGGATGGACTAACCTTCTCACTCAGGAGTCTGGGGACATGTAACACAGCTTCAACCTGCTAATGAGCTCAGGAAGCAAGGCAGAATGTTTGCTTGACAGAGTAATTAAATGATGATTGATTCTTGGAACAGCTATTTAATTCATCATTAACTAGGCTTATCATAGCTGGCATCTGTGCTGAGGATCTCTCTGCGGGCTGCACTCTGCAGCTGGGGTGGCCAGTGACCTCAGCACCTCTCGTGCTGGAAAAAATTGCTCAGGATGGTCCTGGACTGCCCCAAGGAGAGGTGAGACCCGTGAAACACAAAGCTACATTTGCTGCCTCTTAATTTTCATGCCTTATTTTGGCTCCTTCTCACCTGGAGAAGTCGAGTGTACACAACACAGTTGTGCAGTTCCTACTCTGTTGGAGACTACTGCAACCAGCCTGGGGAGCATGGGGGGCCCTGCTCCACAGGATTGGTATGGGAACAGCCATGGAATGGGGAGGAGGTGGTTTGTTAGGGAGCCAGCAGCCATTTATCTTGGCAGTGGGGGTGCAGGTCAGTTAGGGCATTGGTGTCTGCCTCTCCCTGGTGTGCCCTCCCCCCAAGCACAGGCTATGTATGTAGGTCTATCTGTGCACATCCTCCCTGCACATGTCACAGCATCTCCCTACTGATACCTGCTGCCAGCACAGCCCAGACTAGCCCCGTGGGGATGAGCATGTGCACGCTATCCACTTACACTGGTAATGAGGGCAAAGAATGGCCACACTTTGCCAGTTTTGTCTGTTACAGTTTCCTTGCTTTCATCTGCTGGCTTCATTCCTCTTCCCCCAAGCCTGCTTATTACCAAGCTTACTTTATTACCAGGCTTACTTTATTACTGGGCTTGTTTTATTAAGTCCCTGTGTGGCTAAATTCACTGTAGGATCCAGGTAATCAAAATAAGGCTTAGGGACAACGGCAGGGCTGGTTTGGCTCCATCCTTCCCTGTGCATGTGCACATACACATGGGGCTGGTCGTTGCCCTGTCATTCCTTCTCTAATATCTCTAGAGATTTGGTGGCCCTCATGTCCACCTGCAAACCCTTCAGAGCATGCAAGCATGAGTGATTGTGCACACAGGCACATTTTCTATGTGATGCAGTGATCTTCGTGACTAAGGAGTGGGAAGTATCTCTAACTCCTCCAGCACTGGGACTGGTCACATCAGCTATGAGAGGGAGGTAGCCTGGCTGCTTTCCAGCAGGGCTGAGCATGCTGTGACACTGGTGCTTGGTGGCCCCTCCTTGATGCTGACAAATGCCAAAACTGGGCGCTAGGGGATACACTTGGTGGTCTCTTTGCCTATATATGGATATCCAAAGAGATATCCTTCTTGCACTTTTCCCTTTGTCCCTGCAGCACTGTTATTGCCCCATCCTGTTCCCAGGGAGAGCATCATTGCCAGGTCTCAAGAGTGGAAGGCAGCAAGGAAAAGAGTTTACTACAGATAAATCTTTTCTAATCCTAAAGGGTGCAAGACTAGGGTAGACTAAAGTCTTCTAGCCATAGCCTTACCCTCTCCATGCTTTGTCCAGTGCAGCAGCCTCGGAAGTCCTGGCCTTGATCTAGGGACAGTTTCAGGGCAGTTTGAAGGAGCAGAGAAGTTCATGCTCTCTCTGCTCCCCCACATCAAAGCCCTGCCAAGCTCACATTTGCAGAGACCTCCCGATGCTTCAGCATTATTTTTCCCTGCTGTTTATTTTGTTGCCTGCAGAGTCACTCTTCCAAGGTGTGTCCACCCTGGGATATTTGCTTCCTGCAAGCCCTCCCTGCCTCCTCCCACCAGCCAGCGTCAGCCATCCATGTCCCACAGACAACCACTTTAGCATCTTTCAGGATGCCCAAAGTCAGTAGCATCTGTGTCCAGCAGCAATCCAGTTTCATAGATGCATTCTTCCCATCTCGGTACATAATACCCACCACCTCCCAGGCTGCCTTTTAGGGTTCCAATTTGTTCTGTCTCCATTCCCCTCTCTGTCCCTTCACTGTTTCCCTTGCCATGGGCAGGGACACCTCACACTAGATCAGGTTGCTCAGAGCCCCATCCAGCCTGGCCTTAAAAACTTTCAAGGATGTTCTTTCAGGTAATTGTAGAGACCGATGAGGTCTCCTCTTAGCCTTCTCTCCTTCCAACTAAACAGCTCCAGCTCCTTCAGTCGCTCTTCATCAGATTTATTCTCCAGGCCCTTCTGTCAACATTTTCATGCTAGAGCTCACCTTTTGCTCCTGCTTGGACAGCTTCTCTTAAATAACACTCAGAGATGGGTCTCTCCTTACCAAGGTCTTGTAATGACAGGACAAGGGGCAATGAGATTAAACTGGAAGAGGGGAGATTTAAACTGGATGTTAGGAGGAAGTTCTTTGCAGTGAGGGTGGTGAGACGCTGGCACAGGTTGCCCAGGGAGGTTGTGGCTGCTCCTCCCTGGAGGTGTTCAAGGCCAGGTTGGAGGAGGCCTTGAGTGACCTGTACTAGTGGGAGGGGTGCCTGCCTATGGCAGGGGGGTGGAACTAGATGATCTTTGAGGGCCCTTCCAACCTTACCATTCTATGCTTCTATGATAATTTGTTAAAAAGCAAGGTGTTTTATTGGAAATTTAATTTGCATGTCATGGTAAGCAAAGAAGAGGTTCATGCTTTCCCTGCTTGCAAATCAGGCTAGAGCTTTGAGCTTCTCTAGGTCTGTGCAGGAAATAAACCCGTCTGTGGTACAAATATTGCATCTCCCTTAAATATTTTGAAAATACTTAAGAGCCATCTGCTGCAGGAGCCGTTACAGGCTTTGTATGTAAGGTGGAAGCCTGCAGAAAGCAGAGAATGGGTTTGGGGAGGGAGAAGTAGAGGGTGTTTGCCAAAATGTGTGGGGTTTTAGCAGTGTGAGAGTATTCTTCAACAGCTTTGTTTTCCTGAGAAGCTTTCCAAAACGTGAGGACTGCTGCCAGAACAAAGCCCTTCAACGGAGCCATTTAAAGCCAGATACAGCACTTACAACTTAGTTTGGCCAAGAGAGCAGAACCACCTGGACTTTTCACTCTCTGGAGTCTTCAACTCCAACTTACTTATTTATATTTTCTTCTTGAGAATAGATTTAAAGCCAAGGTGATGTGCTTTCTGTCAGAAAGCTGAGTGTGCCTCAAGGAACCCTATATCAGGTGGAAGCATGTCTCTTTTACACAGTATCCTGCAGCAGAGGCAGTGATAGAGGTCTCTAAAGAGGACAGAAACATTTAGGGTTGCAAGGCAATAAGGTGGCACAGTCTAGGAACTGGGAACTTGCTAGGGAGCAGCTGTAAAACACAAGGCCCAGATACTAAAGGGCATGAAGCAGTTGTTCCTCTCTCCTGGGGAATGCTGATATTTCACTACACATTTCCTTTGTGCCAGGGTGGGTTGGGAAGCTGAAATAGCAAATGTTGCTCTGAAGAAAGGGGGTTGAAATATTTCACCTCAGATTTTTTCTGTGGGGAAAAAAAAAAGAAGAAAAGAGCAGCACAAGGCTTCAGCACTCTGAAATGGAGGAAGGGAGAAGAGAGTGAATTTACCTGAGGAAGAAGCCTATTTTGACATTTGTAGCTGAGGATCCCATTTATATTCGGTATTTTCTGAAGCCAGTGGCTCAGAGCCAGCACTGCATGGCTGCTGGTGTGCCCAGGGGTAGAGCTGGTTTAAACAGAGCTCTGGTGTGGATGGGATGGATCGTTTACTTAAATTGTCCTAATTTCAATGCTGATCAAACCCCATGGGGTCTCCCCTTTAACCTCTGCATCTCTCTGTTCCTCCACGGCTGGACGAGCATCCAACACTCCCCATCCCGGGCTGAACTCCACCTTTTATGTCCCCACAACAGCCTCTGGGCTTCCTTCGATGGCTCTCTGCACTGGCTCTGCCTGCATGTGTAATGCCTGGAGGTCTGTAATTCGTTGTGCGACCCTCTGCTTTGAGAAGCCATGGAGGCTACTCAAGTGAATGTCAGCCTCTTATCTACTTCTGTGCTGTCTGTTAGACTCTGTCACAGCACACCTTATGAACCAGCAGAAAAGATGCAGCAGGTCCTTTCCTGTCAGGCTGCACGTGGCCATCTCAAGATGCATTAGAGATACAGCAAATCCTCACCTTAATCCAGCCTGAATTAGATCATCTCGTTGCAAGGCTACTTCCTTATCTTGCTACCAGCTAGGGAGAGATAAAGAAACGCTCAGTTTGCCAAGATAGCATTGAAGCCCCGGAGAAGTGGGGAAGGCTCCTGTTTTCTCTAGCATTGCCAAATCTTTCTGTCTCCACTAGCTTCATCTTGACATTGGCTCAACGTGGGTGAGAGGCTTTTCTGCTCCCTTGCTTTTCTGAGATAACAGCCTTCTCCCTCCAACTCTCTCTGCTCCCACAGGATCACTATCCCCCCACCACCAGCAGCAGCATGGAGAGTGTGCGCGAGCTCCAAAACCCGCTCTTGGCCAAGGCCAATGGGCACCTTCGCAGCAGCTATTCTTACCACCAGCATCACAGCCAGGACTATTCCAGCCATCACTGCCAAGGCAAACTGTATTCCTACATCTTCCAAAACACTGGTGGTGCCAGGACTCACCAGCTGCTGGATGCCAGTTCCCTGCAGCTGGCCGTTGAAGCCTTGTATGGCCCAAATTTCATTCTTGTGAAGGATGAGACTGCTGTCAAGGCCAAGGACAGCAAGACGGAAAGCTGCGAGACCACTTTTACAGAAAGCAAAGAGGCTCCACCTGAAGGTCCTGATGGGCACGAAGTGCAAGGGTCCTGCCTGGTAGAGAGCGACATCCGCATCCAAACTGTGTCCTACGAGGTGGAAGAGGAGGAGCTCCAGGAGTACGAGGTGAGCTTTGCCAAGTGGGATGGCATCAGACTCCTGTCTGGTAACTCTGGCCACCAGCCCAAATTCTTGGTTGGTTGTTCTCCTTTCTTTCTCCAGAACTTCCCTCCTAGACCCTAGCATCTCCTGCCTCAGCAGTGCCTAATATTTTTTCTTCCTCCTTATAATTTCTTCTCCCTTTTCCTCACTGTAGACCTCAGGAGGGGATCAGCTTCCCTGAAGGTAGCGTGGCTGCATGCCTGCTGATAGTGAAGGGAAGTTGGGGCCATCTCTGCAGGACCCCTGGGATGTGGGGACCCTTTACAAGGGCAGCTTGATGCTGCTGCTGTGGCACTCAAACTAAGGGGAAACAGCAATCCTTGCATAACAGCAAAATTCACATGCCTGATGGCAGCAGCTGTGAGAAAGCTTTAGATGTGTAAAGACAAGATGAATCTTGCAAAGGAAGAATAAAAGCTGGCAAAGCAGCCTCATCACCACGGCTCAGGTGGAATTGCAGAGGCTGAGAACATCATTCAGGACCTTCAGAGGTAGGAGCAGGTCCACAGACTCACTGGAGCTGATGTCTGCTGACCCATCATAGCTCTGCTGCTTTCAGGCCTTCTCGGATGGCAGCAAGGGTGTCCCTACCTCTGCATCCCTCAGTGCCTGGGACACACCACTTCCAGGTGTGTTGAACAGTGCCCAAAGGCAGGAGGGCTGCCCAAGGTCACTCTGAGCAATGTGCTCGCTAAGGGGACAGAAGAAGCCACCCCTGTGATAGAAGCTCCAATTCAACCACTTTCCCTCACTTGCTAAATTAGTTTAGCAGGCTATCGATCTCCTGGTCCCTAATGGGGATAAGGCGCTCGGTTTAAGTTTGTTTAAGCTGACAAACAGCCAGTTCTGCCAAAGATGAAGATATTTCAGTGTAAGACTATCTATCTTCCAGGGAAATCCCAGACCCCCAGCTAGCGAGCTCAGCATTTGCTCTGGCTGGGAGCCAAGAAGACACTGTTCCTGAATCTGCTAAGCTACATTTTTTCTCATCAAACCGGACTGAGGAGGCTAAAATATTGTTGAAACTCACTCTTTGAACTTGCAGGTGGGAAGCATATGAGAGTACGTGATGGGGCCAGGAAGGGCAGGCGCTGGGGGGAGAGGGGCTGAGATGCCAAATGACACAAGGAGGTGTGTATGTGCTGAATGTGTCTGGTTTTGCAGAGCGACTCCTCCAGCGACAGTGAAAGTGAGGATCATTTCCTGATGCTTCCCCCTCGGGACCACCTGGGCTTGGCCCTTTTCTCCATGCTGTGCTGCTTCTGGCCCCTGGGCATTGCTGCCTTCTACTTCTCCCAGGGGGTAAGAGATCTCTTTGCATGGCTGTGTGCACTGAGCACTGGAGCAAGGGCCCTGTGCAAGTCACAGTAGCCCTGGAGGGGACTAGACACCTTTTTGGCTCTAAGGCTTATCTCTGTGCCACACCCAAACCCCTAAAGGCTGAGGCAAAGCGTGCTGCTATCTCCTAGATATTTCCACAACTGCCGTGGGGTTGCAAGCCCTTCAGCTCTTTTGTGGGTTACTGGAGGTCCAGCTTGTCCTTTGGGTCTTTCAGGTGTTATTCAGGAACCTAGAACTCCCCTTGGCCCCTTGTCCAGTCAGGCTCAGGAAAATAGTATATTCCCACCTACCCTCCCATTCTGCAGTAAAGCAGAGCCTGTCTGCCATGATGCAGTCTAGGCAGCTAATGCCCCAGGAGTCAGTCTGCTCTAGGAACTGGACACCAAAGGGAGTCTGATCTCCATATCACACACATGTGATCTCCCTATCACACACTACAGCGCCTCTCTTGTACTTGTTTCTGATGTGTTGGCTAAGGTGTGTGAGCCAACACCAGACTGGCAGAGGCTGGAGAGGGTGGTAGCCCTAAGGCTGTGTCAGATGTGAGGAGCTGCTGCCTTTTTTAAAGGCTAAGGCCAGAGCCTGGCCTCATTTACATTGCTGTTGACCCAGAATAATTCACGCAGAGCCAAGGGATTTACTCTGTGTTTGCATAGATGCTGCTGTAGCAAGAATAGATGGGGGCAGGCATTAAGAAGTTAAGAGGACAGAAACAGAAATGGAAAAGTATGCAATGTGAGTCCCTGGTGCAGTGGTGGGGAGAGGCAGAGGAAGCTTTAACTGATTAGGACTCAGAGGAGTGGATGATTTCAGGGTTTTCCACACAGTGCAGGGCAGTACAGTGCACTCCCCACATGGTGATGGACTTGATGCAATTTCTGTTTAGCTCCATTTGCTGTAACTACCACTTCACTCACTGAGACAAGGACCATTTTTATTAGTGTCTGTGCACAGTGAGTGCCTTGATCTCCACATCAAACACAAACAGCAGGTAATATCAAGAGTAGCTCTGAATATGCCCCGAATATTCAGTGAAGCTGGAAGTTGCCAGCCCAGAGACCTGCCAGCAACATCTCTCTCCATTGCTGTCTCCTTCAACCCTTCTATGGCAAATGGACTTCAACTGAAAACCCTATCCAGGCAAAATCAGTCAGGAGCACAATCAGGCCATGCTGTCTGGAGTCAGCTTCCTGAGACTAGGCAGCTTGGTTATATGTCTGTATAGGGTATCTAGCTGGTGCCACTCAGCCATCACCCCAGGCACCAACCATTTGCCTGGTCTTGCGAGGGTCCAGCCACCCACTCACTGCCCTGGCTGAGTGCCCAGGTAGCTGGGGCTTTCAGACAAATGGCCAAAGCCCATGCTTCCCTTAGAGGCAAAATCCACAGGGAAATGTGTGTGGGTGGCACTGCCACGCTGAGCCCTTCCAGGCTGACAGATGCCTTGCTGTCAGTTGCCAGCCTTCATGGGATGCAGTGGCTGAGGAAGGGGGGCTGACTCAGTAGTGACACAACTGCTAAAAGGCCAGGTTGGTACTACTGTGAGCAATAAGCATTTCTTCTCCTTCCAGACCAGCAAGGCTGTCTCCAAAGGAGATTTCCACCTGGCCAGTTCAGCTTCCCGTCGAGCTCTTTTCCTCGCTGCGCTCTCCATAACCATCGGCACAGGAGTGTACGTCGGGGTGGTGGTAGCTCTGATTGCTTATCTCTCCAAAGGGGGACATGTATAGCCAGTGTCATCCACAGCTGCCAGCCCTCCTGGGATTGAGCTTTCCTGTGGAGCAGGGGGCGCCGGTGCCTGCAAGAGCTGCTTGCATGGCCAGACTCTGGCTTGGATGCCCCGTGCAAGCTCTTTCCCCTTTCAAACAAACAGTAGACCCCTAACCCCCAGAAGGCTGTGGGGTGCCACCATCTGAGAGCAGGGAACTTGGCACTGGCCTGGCTGCTGCGACCAGGAGGAACACGTTTGGCTGTTGGAAGATATGTAGGAGAGATGCTGCATCCTGCTGCTAGACTGGTGCCATCACACCTGCTCCGGGGCCGTGGCTTCCTCTCCCAGCCCCACACCTGGGAGATCCACTGCTGGTGCCCAAGCTTGGCCCATGCAGAGAGCACACAGGGAGGAGAAGGGATATGGCACAAGGGAATGACCCTGGGAGGCTGGTCTTCATACCCTGATGGTGGGGATATCGTTATTTCAGTGCCACTGTGCGGCACCTGGCCCCTCAGCTGCAGCAAAGTAGGAGGACAAAGCATGGACGTGACTGAAGGGCATGCTCTCCATATCCCTCTGCAGACAGATCCTGATCCAGGGCACATCCCAATCATCAGCCTATTCCAGGCAAGAAACAAGGATGAAGGCAGGCTGGTGGTTGCACACTTGTCACTCCCATAACTGGAGCAAGCTGGCAAAGACAGCAAGGGTTTCTCCATGGCAATAATGATTGACATGGTAAATGCAAGTCAGAGTCCCTGTAAGGTTGGCATCTCGCAGTGCTGGGTTCTGGAAAAGAACTTGCAGTGGAAATGTCTACCCAAGAAACCACCTGGGAGGGCTGGGGTCTGAAGGACTTCAATCTCGGCACTAGATCAGGGCTTCACACACAAAGAGGGATGAAAATAAAGGCCACCTTGACATGCAGAGCCCAGGGTGGGAGTGCTGTTCACAAGGGGGTGAAATCCAGAGAGGGAGAAGACTTGGAGGGAGCCTGAGACACAGAGATGACCCTGTATGACACTTTTTCCTATGCCTCAGAGAAGGGTATTTCCATCTATCCTAAGGCTCTGCTGACTAAGAAATCTCACACATCCTCACCTACATCTTACTTTTGCTAATTCATATGTTGCCAGCGACACAAGTCCTTCAAAGATGGGTGGGAAGGCAATGACTGCCCCAAAGGGATGGTGTTAAAAGGCCCTGTCTCACCCACCTCTCCAGCATTCACTTTGACCCACCCTTGCCCTGGCCGTGGCTCCCCTGCCACCTCTTCCCCGTGTGCAAAATGCTGCAGGTAAACTCTGTGTGGCCATAATCCCCTCATCAGGGTTTCTGGGTGGTCTGCAGCCAGCTCTGCAAGAGGCACAGCATGTTCCTCGAGCTGGCTGCCATTCAAATGTACATTTCATCATAGAGAAGCATGTTAATGTCTGCAATTGCTGTTGTACTTGAGCCATGAAAAAGAGAAGCACATCAGAGACTCATTCAGAAGCTGATCTGAAAGTTCCCATTACATTTTATAACATGGAAAAGCTAATAAAAGAAGCAGGAAAAAAAAAAAGACTGTGTTTATAAGGACATGGAGCTGCTTAGTGAAGAGGTGAGCTTTGCAGGAGTGCTGAGCTCACTTAAACATGGAAATGTTTATGCAGTTCCCAAAGGAAGTTAGAATCCAGCTGGTGTCTGGGCAACTGAGAGGGAAATGCACTGCAATGGAGATCACAGTGAGCAGCTAGTGTTGGGAGCAGGATGGTGATGTAGCCTTTTCCATGTGTGGATGGACAAGAATTAGAGGGAGAGAAGTATTGGAGCTGTGTGGGTATGTTCAGGCTGCTCTACGTGTAATAGAAGCATAAATAAAATGTGCTCAAAGAAGGACAAAAGGATATGGACATCAGGAGGGAATAAGGAGGTCTTCTAATGGTGAAGACAGACAGATTTTTCAAGGAATGACTGCAGTGTCCAGAAGAGATGAGGGTCACCCTCACCGAGCAGCTGAGGGGTGGTTTTAATTCCCTTATCAACCACATGTCCTCCTGGGTATCTGCCACTCCAAATAACTGAGCAGAACAGGAGCATTGCTTCAGTCTGTCAGTGCTCATGCAACAGGGAGAACCAGACCCATCGCTCTCCCACCAAGCTCAGTGCCATCCTGCCTCTTCCCCTCAAGCATCCCCGGCCAGTGGGCACAGGTGGCTGCTGGCTGGCACGAGCAGCCCCTGCTGATTCTGGTTCAGATGAAAACATCAGCGCTGATGAACCAGAATCAGCAACGAGAAACTCTGCTGTCTGGTTCCCTCCAGAGGCTGCACAGGTGGGGGCCATTAGCCTTCAGCCCTCTTCCTATGGGCATCCCAGTTCCCTGCATCCCAACCCACCTCTTTTTTCAGCTGGAGATGCACGAGGAAAGACCAGGGTGAAAGAGCAACAGAATTAAAGTGTCTTCTGCTAATAGCTTGAACCTCTGATGATCTTGTCAAAGGAGGGGGAAGGGGCTGTGCCAGAGCATCCCTAAGGGGGGCATTATGCAAATGGAGAAATTAGTTAGAAACAGCCTGAAGGGAAACATGTGGAAATTGAAATCTGAGGACTAGCATGAAGACTGCTGCTGCATAACTTATTATAGACTCACAGCATCTGCTGCAGCTGCCCCAGCAGAAGGGAAGCAAACAAGGCAACGAGGCACAGCAGCCAGGGAAGACACAAGACCCAGAAATTCGATTTTTGTTTTTCAAGCACAAACTAAACCCTTCCAGTGATTGTGGAAGAATGATTCTTTGCTCCCTTCCCCCTCTCCTCCCAGGAGAGGGGTCCCTCTCTCCCACATAGGACCCTCAGTCCCATGGCAGACCTCCATAATGGCCCTGATCCCACCAGGGATGCTGAGAAATTTGGGACAAAGGAGGAATAGGGTTAAAGCGTGGTATGGCAGCCTCTAGCCCAGAAATGAGAAGGAATTGCAGGGCACCCAGAAGATCACAGCTGTGAGAGGTGATGCAATAGGCAGGGAGTGCAGAGACAGTCTGCTCATGCAGAGGGACAGTAGTGGAGCAGGATTCCTGATCACTGAAGAGGGAGGATTTGGGGTTCTCTGAGCTGGCCATGGGGGAACATAGAGTAGGGTTGGTTAAATAGCAACATCCTACAAGGGTGTACTCAGCAACCTGCAGCATTTCCAAGCACCCAAGGGTTTTCTAAAAATATAAGAAGTGCTTAAGCTGAAGGGATCCACTGAGGCACTGGTTCTGCTGTGTCCTCGCTGGCAACCTGCTTCCCCTCAGGGTCATCCTTGAGCTGGGTGACATGGAAACCAGTTGTGTGGGTTGTTCTTTGCGCTGTGCTCCATCTACCTGGGAGGACACAGCCTGCTCTCCAAGCAGTGTCCATTGGTGCAGTGGGATTGCACCCACCATGAGCTGGTGGGGCAGAAATGCCTCAATTCTCCTCTCCATCTCTCAATGAATCATAGAGCGGTTTGGTTTGGAAGGAATCTTAAAGATCATTAGTTCCAAACCCTCTTCCATGGGCCGGAACACCTTCCACTAGACTAGGCTGCTCAAAGAGCCCTCCAACCTCGTCTTGAGCACTTCCAGAAAAGGGGCATCCACAACTTTCCTGGGCAACCTGTTCCAGTACTTCAGCACTTTGGTAGTGTTCTCTGGAGGCACATGGAAATAAAAGCAGAGTAAGATATTTGCCTCATTTAATGGCACAGTGAGTGTTTTGCCTTTGCAGCAATCCAGTAAGGAAATAGCTAATTATCTGAGATAGGAAATTCTCCCTACTTCTAGCCAAAAAAGATTCTAAAAACATTTAGCAGTGCATCTCTTTACCTATCTTATCCTTTCCCCTTTGCTCCCCAAGACCTGCCTGCAGCAGAGAGATTGAGGGGAGGCACAGCCTGTGGCAATGCCATCTCACCTGGGGCTGGCAGGAGAGGATTTTTGCAGAGAGAAGCCAATTAGGAGCCATCACTCAGGCATCAGCTGCTGTGAAATCAGGAGGCTCATTACCTCTCCTCTCCTGGCAGATACAGACACCAGCTCCAGTAGCCATGTATGCAGGAACGTACTGGTGGGGCTGAGCTCTCCTTGGGCCAAACTCCCTCGATAAGAGGAGCTGGTGCTGCCTCTTCATCCAGAGGGTGGGATGGGGGCAGTGGAGGAAGAGCCTCTCTTCTCTCCCCACCCTGCCACACACTGCATGGCCAGAATTTTCTACCTCCTTTTCTCAGCAGGCAAAAGCAGACACCTGGACCTTAGGGAAGCAGTTCACTTGGCTGATTTCTGCTAATGCTGAAACCACCACTTCAGTCCCACATGGATGAGGCAACTTTCCACTGCCAGCTCTTAGCCTTGATGCCATCAGGGTCTGCCCAGCTCTCCTTTCCCATGCTGCTGTCAAGAAGCTGAGCTGCTGGTCTCTCTCACTGCATGGCACAACTTCCCACCTGCCCCCATTTCTGCATGAGAGCTCTTCCAGCTGCAGAGCTGTGCTCAGCTCATTCCCATTGTTGGGAGCCTTTTGGAGGCTTCCCAGCAGAAACACCCATAGGGCCTCCCTATCTACCTTTGGAGACATAGTACTTAACTATTTTAATCCATTCAGTGGCTTCTAAATTCATTTTTAAACCAGTCTTGCTGCTTAATCAAAACTCAGGCAGGACCAAATCTAGTGTCTCCCAGAAGTTTATGTGCGCTAGAGCAGCACTTCTGCTGACCACACTCTCAACCTCACCCACAAAGTTGGGTTGGTGGCTTTGTTGTTCACAGCCAGGGTATGCTGTGGCCTGCCCTGCACCCTCATGTATGCTGGCATAAGCCACAGCAAGACAGATCTGTCTGTGCACTGGGAAAAGGCTCTCTGCAACATCTCAATGCCTTCATAGATGGGTGAGGTGTTACAAAGCCTCACGAGCCAACAAGTGGCAAAAAGTGTGATTTTATCTGTGCCCCTGCTTGATGCAATATGCTTAAAGTAATTTCTGTGTGCAGCAGGCACACGAAAGATGGTTTTTCAGAGGTTAGCCCCTCACAAGTTATATCAGCATGGAAAGGAAGACAACCACCCAACATCCGGGGACACTCAGTCCTGCAAGTGCCCCACAAAGGGGTGGCTGACTTGTCCTGGCACAGTGACCTGAGGCAGAGTCCCATGGGCAAAGGATATGGAGGCAGCACCCTCCTTCCTGCAGCTGGCTGCCTGTCCCCTGCCTACACTCGAGCTGCAGAAGAGAATAAAGTTTTATCTTCCAAGTTTTTGAGTTTGGTGGGAGATGTCCATCCCATGGCACTTTTCCTACCTGAAGAGATGGAGGAGGGATGGGGAGAGGGGCAAAGGAAAAAGCCAGGGACACAAATAAATTGCGGGTGGGTAGGAGGCTGCTGCCCATGAAATTTGCTGCCCCTCAGCCTCTGAGCTTCACTTGCCTTTCAATTTCCATCTTTGAAAGCACTGGCCCCCTCAAGCACCCACCTGTGAGGGAGTTTGGATGGCACCTGAGTTAAGTCTCACTCCACGTGCAAAGGCAGAGATTTATTAGACGGCCTGGAACAGATGAACCTGCCTCAAATTCATCTTTCACCACCAATTCAATGTGAGAACAGCACAATAAGTACAAATTAAGTGCTACAAATTCCCCCTAAATTAAACTCTACTCAAACACAAACTACATCAGTAAATAACAAGCACCCACCATTTAGGTGGTGCCAACTGGCAGAGATCCACAGTGACACTGCTGCCATCTGTGCCCTGGGAGGGAAAAACATAAGGGTACTTGAAAAACACCTCCAAGGGATGAGTAATAATTTTCCCACCATGCCCTTCCCAG
This sequence comes from Ramphastos sulfuratus, assembly GCA_013399055.1. Lineage (NCBI taxonomy): Eukaryota > Metazoa > Chordata > Aves > Piciformes > Ramphastidae > Ramphastos > Ramphastos sulfuratus. The sequence goes on along the minus strand of WBNM01022968.1, from coordinate 157,155 downwards.
GCGTTCAGCTAAGGGCAAAAAAACATCACACCTAGAGCTCTCCACTAGGGCTCCTCAAAATGTTGTACAAGAGGGTGGTGAAGTTGATGAAAAGCTCAACATGAGCCTGCAGTGCGAGTGCAGCCCAGACAGCAACCGAGTGCTGAGCTGCAGCAAGAGCAGTGTGGGCAGCAGGGCAATGGAGGGGATTCTGCCCCTCTGCTCTCCTCAGACCCCACCTGGACTACTGTGTGCAGTTCTGGAGTCCCCAGCACAGGAAGGACATGGAACTGTTGGAGTGGGTCCAGAGGAGGCCACGAAGATGAGAGGGCTGCAGCAGCTCTGCTATGAGGACAGGCTGAGAGAGTTGGGGCTCTGCAGCCTGGAGAAGAGAAGGCTTCCAGGAGACCTTAGAGTAGCCTTCCAGTATCTGAAGGGGGCTACAGGAAGGCTGGGGAGGGACTATTGACAGGTCTTGCAATGACAGGACAAGGGGCAATGGGTTTGAACTGGCAGAGCGGAGACTGAAACTGGATGTTAGGAGGAAGTTCTTTACAGTGAGGGTGGTGAGACACTGGCACAGGTTGCCCAGGGAGGTTGTGGCTGCTCCCTCCCTGGAGGTGTTGAAGGCCAGGTTGGACGAGGCCTTGAGTGACCTGTACTAGTGGGAGGTGTCCCTGCCTATGGCAGGGGGTTGGAACTAGACGATCCTTGAGGTCCCTTCCAACCTTACCATTCTATGATTCTAGGATGAAGGGACTCCAAATTCAGTACACAGGAGAGATTCATCATGAAAGTATACCCCAGTGTGAGGCATACAATGATCCTATTTCAGGGAGAGTTGGATGGTGGAAAGCAGGAGAAGCCATAGCTCCACCCTGCAGAGAACTATATACCTACCACCAGAGAGGCTTCCCCAGGCTCTCCTAATGGCACCCAGCAACAGCACTAGCCATCTACCACACTGTGTCGGGCTGAGGGATGCCTCAGTCATTGCTCTGCTACTGTACACAGTCTGCCCCAGCCTCAGAGTTACACAAATGGCCTCATGTGTGTTAGCACGCACGCTCAGAAACCTCGCCCCTCCTTCCTTTGGGCATGCTTCTGGGGGTCTCATGTGTACCTTCACAGTCACTGCTGCAGCCTAAAGTAGCTATCTCCAGCCTCCAGCAGTTTGGAAACACAGGTAATCATTCTGGAGTAATTACCAGAACATCCTTGGAGGAGTTCTCTGGTAGCTAATTACTCCAATTACTTCCTGACACAGCGCTGGGGTGCCCGGGGCGCTCTGCAGCAGCACACAGCACTGCTCCACAGCTCCCAGCTTGCCTCCCTCCATGGGGTATCTGCTGCCCCACATTCCCTTCTCTAGGGCCACAAAGCATACACTGGGGTGGATGGGTGGTGGTGAGGACCCACCAACAGCAAGAGCTTGAAGCTAAGCAGTATCTGAAAAGATGCCTCAGTGGGTAAGCACCACTCCTAGAGGACCGACTCACCACAAGGCTCACATCAAAGAATGCCACAGGATGACTTTGAACCTTGCTTTGTCAAACACATTGATGCCCAGGAAAGCTCAGCAGGGCTCTCTAGCACACATCCCCTCCAAGTGGTCAACGAAGCAAGACTGCACCTGGAGCAGGACTGGGCTGAGTAGAGAGTGACAGGTCCCAGACATGCTGAAGGAAGAAAAACAATTTATTTGCAAGCAAAGCTGAGGGGATACCACTGCATTTTGACTCCTAACAAGGTCATTAAACTTCCCCTATACCCCTGCAAAGGCCTGAGAGTAAGACAGACAAGATGGACCTGTTGATAGACTCTGCCTGGAGGGCTGATACGGTAGGTGCAAGGCTCAAGAGGTAACTCCCTCAGTAGGCTGCTCTAACTGCCAGCAGCTTTGGGAAAAATACAAGCAGGTACTGCAGCTGTCATCACCCTCCTCAGTGGTAGCAGCCACTCAGAGCACCACCACAACTCAGCCCTGCACAGCCATGCTGGCAGACACCACATAGAAGCTCACATGCCAAGACGACAATGCTTTTTGGAGACCCCCAGCAGAGCCCACACACCAAGACACCAGCTGGGCAGAGGTGCACACAGCTTCTCAGCCTCCTACAGCACCACTACTTCAGGGTCAGATCACCCTGACATGTCAGGCACTGCCACTGTGTCCCTGCCATCACACAGAGCTGTACTCACATCATCATCCCCAGCCTTGCATTCAGTCTGGGAGGTGAGTCCTGACCTCTCACCAGGAACAGCACAATCCCTGCCAGGCCCCCAGAGCACTGCTGAGCAGATAGTCCCCACCGGGTCTTAGGAAGCAAAAGAGAACTTTCACAGAAGGGATTGAGGTGTGCACAGGCTCTAACCGCACAAACCAGTCTCAGAAGTGGACATGGAGGGGAAAGCCCTGCCCAGAAATCATACAAACAAGAGTAAGAAACCACGCAAGGCTAGGAGTGGAAGAGTTTTTTATTGCTCTGATTTCTTACAAGTGAGATGCATATGATTCTAGACTGGCTGCAAGGGGACACCCATATTCAGCTTGCAGCATGGCACAGGAGATACAGGGCACACATGATTCGGTCTCACTGCCTTCTCTCAGGCACCAGGGCAGAGAGATCCTAGGAAAGTAAGGCATCTGCCAGCTGTGAGAGAGTAAAGGATTGTGTGAAAGATTATTCCTGCAAGACCAGAAAGGTCAGGGACAGCTTCTCCAGCGCCTGCAAAGGACACTGGCTCCTAGCTTTGCACTGCTAGCAGACAGACTACAGTAGGAGCACAAACAAGTTCCCTCCTCTACCAGCCTCTACTCCTTCTAGGGAAGATTGGGGCAACTAGAGGCAGGTATTAAGAGCCAGGAAGCCAAGGTGGCATTGGTACTGACCCCAAGTGAAGCTTTTGTTTTCCTTAGCTGGGAAGAACCCAGATCAAAGATGCTTGTCCCATAAAGCTGAGCACTTCTTAAGCCCCTCCTCACCCACAACTGAGCCAGCAGTACTGTGCTCACCAAGGGAATGCTGGGCACCTCCATACTCATCCTGCACATCCATATTACTCATTCAAGCAACTGCCCAGGGCAGAGAACCCTTCAAGTCCTCTGTCTCAAGAGACCCAGCAGCATCCTGTGTCACTGGCATGGTACTCTCCCACTTGCTCATTCTCCAAGCACAGAGAGGACAACCGCCTAGCCCCTCCCCTTTGGGGCAGCTTAGTGCCTTCTCCTTCCACTCCTCCCATCTCTGGGAATGGGCACTGTGCTCCCATACCTGATGGAACCAAACGAAAAAAAGAAGACCAGAGACTAGGAACAAAACAAAACCAAACCACAACAAAACTTAGGGCAGGGCCCTAGCCCAGGCACTCTACTAGAGAGCCAAAAAGCACAATCAGCAGAGGAGCTGTGACCAAGCCAGCTGGCAGTTGGCACTCAGGCATCTACGAGCGTCAGCCCATCATGCAGAGCACGCTTCCACATGTAGTAAGTGGAACGCGCCGTGAGCGGAAAGCGGGCACTGAACTCCTTGTAGGTGGGGAAGGTCTTCGACTCAAAGCGCTGCTGCAGGAAAAGCTTGGCCTGGGCCTTGAACTGGGCAGTGGCAATCACATCCATCACAAACATCCGGCTGTTGGCTCTCTCTGACACAGCATAGCCTGAAATGGTGGCGTTGTATGGTGTAGCCGGCACTGGCTTGCTTAGCTGCTTGGTGGCTGCCTCCATGGGGCACTGGGGCTTGAGGCCTGGCTCTACTCTCAGAGGTGCCAGGGAAGCCACCCGGTTCAATGGCCGCCTGGAGCTGGTCCAGGGCAGCCGATGCTGCCAGAGGGCCTGACCACTGCCCTTCCAAAACCAGTATGCTGTGGAGGAGAGGGACGGGTAGCGCAGGCGGTACTTGCAGAATGGCAGCCGCCATTGCTGGACCTGCCTCTTGGCCACACCTCGCAGCTGCTTTCTCCAACACAGAGAGGGTTTTTGTTCCAGGAGACTTCTAGGTGTTGGTTGGTCTCTGTTTGGCCTCTTCCTAACTGGCACACTGCTTGGCTTCAACTGCAGTAATGGCTTTCCTATTACTAGAGGTTTCTGGTTATCCAAGGGAGACTGCGGGGGCTTGAAGTTGGGATTCTCCTTAATTGCTTTTCTTCGCCAGTTGTAGTAAGTAGACCTGGAGATGCCAGGGAAGCTGCGTTTGAAACACCTGTAAGGCACCAGAGTGTTCATGGAAATGCATTTCTCCAGGTAGGATTTGGCTCCTTGCATGAAGATTCCTGCTTGGACGGGGTCAAGAGAAGGACTTGGAGATCTTAAGCTCCCCCCTGAATTTGCTGGCTCCTCCACGTCAGCCTTTTTTGGGACATCTCTGTGAAGTTCCTGGAACCCATGAGCCTCAGCTGTAGCAGAGGCATCACCATTGACCATGCTCTGCATCTCGTGCTTCCAGGCGTAGTAGGTAGATCGGGAGATTTCTGGAAACATCTGTCGGAAGTGCTGGAGGGGGATTATGTTGCCCTCCTGAAAGCAGGACTGGAGGAAGTGTTTAGCTGCAAACCTGGCAGCCGCTTTCTGCCGGTGCTCACGGGACTGGCGCTTCCAGCGGTAAAAGGTGCTCTTGGTAATGCTGTACCGGTCACGCAGGTTGGAGTAAGTCAGCTGGGGGTCACTATTCAGCAGCTCGAGGGTCTTCATAGGCTGGACAGGAGGTTCTGGTGAAGGCGCCGTGGGTTCTAGCTCCTCCAGGCCAACCACAGCCACAAAGTACTGTGCCTTGAATACCTGCCGAGAGAGCTGCTGTCCTGACCACATGATGTGGAGTGTGGAGGTTCTTGGGCCACTCTTCCTGGGCCGGATGAGGCGGTTGAAATAAGGCCGAATCTTCAAGTTGCTCATGGGATAGATCGAGTAGATGTTACACTGCAGAACTGAGGCAAGAGCATAGACATGCCACATGTTGGCAAAAGTGCCAGGAAAACAGGTAGCTTTGATGTCAGCATCAAAGATGGCCTCTAGTATAGCCATGGGGAGGCTGGTCATCTCTGGGGTCTCTTCAGTGCAGAGGGAGTAGCGGGCAGCCTGCAGCATCACCTTGGAGTCGATCATGCCATTCAAGTAGTATTGCTTGTGCAGCAGCATCTCCACCACCGTACGCACCTGCAGCTCCAGGCTGAGGCTGGGGTTGCCCCAGAGCAGCACACTGGCAGCCTCAAAAAGGCGGTTCCCTTCACCTTTGCAAACCAAAGGCAGCATGTTACTTGGAGCATCCTCAGGATAGAGGCTCCTGGCTACCCGGTCAACCTCCAGCTCCTCTTGGAACTGCCTCCCACAATAGCCAGGCAGGGAGAAAGATGACAAGGTCCTCTCTGCCTCCAGCACAGCGCTGGTGAGACCTTCCAGACCAAAGCACTCGGTAGCTTCCTGCAGCTCCTGCAGCACAGACTGCACCAGCTGGTGCCGTTGAATCATCCTGAAGGACAGCAAAAAAGAAAGAAGTCACCAGAGATTAAAGTAGCACGTGCTCCAGACTACCTCGGACCCGGCCTTTAGGTCCACTTCTTCCCCAAAGGGCAAGACGGTGGAAAAGGATAAAAGGAAAGGCCACTGCTCACCTCTCCATTTACACTTCCAAGGACAAAGGAGGAAGCCTGGGTCGCCACAAGCAGACCTGGGACAGGGACCTGGGCTCAGCTTGCTCTCCAGTGACCTCCTGTGGGCAATATACACAGCAGACGACCTCCAGAGACACGTATTTAGGGGATATCAAGGAGTGACTGCACCTATCAGTGTGGGAAGCCAAATCACCTCCTGCTCCTGCACGCCCTATATCCATCTCTCCCATCAGTAGCTCAAAACCTTTCGTTTTACCGTCCTGTTACGAGCACACAGTCAGAAGACAGTCTCAAAGGGAAACATTTGTCATCTGTACAGGAAGAGACCACTGACAGAGCAACGTTGCACAGGAGCATAGAGGGATCTGGATCAAGGCATTCAGCCCAACAGAAGGGGCAAGGAGCTTGGCCTCTGCCTCAGAGCAGGGCACTGCAGCCACACTCATTGTATATAATCATATAGGGATCAAGAGATCCCTATCAAGGGATAGGAGGAAGAGTCAGAGCCAGCTCGAGCCTTGGTTACTGTTGCCTGTGCTGACACTAGATGTCACTTTCTGCTCAGACGACACATACCACCGGCCAGGGACAAGCCACAAAAGGACTTCTAGACTGAGCTACCAAGCATGAGGCAACCCAGAAGCGCAGATGGAGCATGAGCATTGGATGGGTACTTCAGAGAGTATAGAGTCCGTTTGCCACTCCTGAGAAACCTGGTTCTGTTCTTCCTCCCTTTACATGTCAGCTGTACATTCTCCTTTGTCAGCTTAGGTCCTGATGCCTACGTGGCTCTTCCCTCACCACTCCAGGAGCTTTCACAACTGCAGATCACACTCCATGATCCAAGCTCCACCAGTGCATCCTTCTTCAGCATCATTTCCCTACCAGCCAGCTCAATCTATTCCTCTTTAATCAGTGTTTTCCCCGTGATTACATCACTTTACTCAACCAGGAAACTTAGTGTAGTCTGTTTTCTCCTAAGGCTCATTCACATACCACTCCCAAAATGTAAGGCATCAATTTGTAGTCTACTTGATTCACATCCCAGCTGGAGACGCACCTTCCCACAACACTTCACATGCATCACTACGTACTCAAAGCTCTGCAAAGAAAACAGCAGAGCCAGGCAGGAACAGCAGCAGCTCTGCAGTAAAGCAGATGTCCCTCCTGACTTCTCCCAATTCTCAGCCCCGTGCTCTGCTGCAGATAAGGTTATAACATCTACAGCCTTTGGCTACAACCAAACAGCAAATGAAACAAGGTGCCGCAGAATCACATGGTTGCTTCCCAGCTGCTGCTGCCCCTTGCCATTAATGGGACACAGCTAGTCACCAAATCAGCTCCCTTCCCCAGCTTCAAGCTTCTTCAGTCTCTCTTACAGCTGTTCCCACAGCTGTGGGGCATCAGATATCAGGCACAACACAGAATGCACACAGCTGTGAAGCAGAGAAGAAAAATTCATCTAGAATCCTAATCTGAGCAAGTATAGGGTTGTCACTTCAGGTCAGCCCTGTATTGTTGCTCTCCTGGAAGTCCATAGAGATTTATAGAAATGTTTACTAAGTCCAACACATGCTTGAGAAGCTGAAGCAAAGGCATTCATCAGGAAAGCTGCAGATCTGGGACAGCCTCCTTCTCTGTGCCCTGCCAAACCCCTTCAGCGACAGGCACCTCCCTCCACAGCAACCACCACTGCCACTTTCAGCCCCCACAGCCTAGCTGAACACTCACCAACAAGAGAGCCAGGAAAGGCAAGGCAAGCTTTTCCCCTAGAAGGTGTGAGAAGCTGACATAGGCTAGGAAACACCAAAAACAACCCTGGTTTTTATGACCTAGTGGGCATTTTCCAACCTCTTCTGGGGTGGGGGGAGAGGAAGGGTAACAGGGAGAGCTGGAGACACAGGATTTAGTCCTTCGGTGTTAACCCCACAACCTCAATGTCACTGCCAGCTTCTGCTGCCCATAGCAACAGAGCCTCGAAAGCAATCCTAAAGCAAACCCTCAACTACAACAGCACAGATGAGCTCCCGAGGCAGGATGGAAGGGGGCATAAGTAAGCCATGCTGGGAGCTTGGGTTTATTCTCAGATAAAAGTCAGCAGCTCTGAACACACAGGACCTGCTGCAAAGGGGACACTTTCCTTGCATACCCCCAGCAAAGCCAGCTGAACACGACACACCAGTGCTTCCAAAACTGCCTCATCCCCAAGAGTGGATAAAGGAGGTTTTACTTAACCTGGCTGCTTTTGCATTGTAACAGATAAGCAAGCACTTGCAGATCACATTCCCTCACCCAAACTGATGGGCTGGTGGCATCCAGTAGTGCAAGTTTCCCAAGCCAGCCCCAAAAAACGCTCACACCAGAAGGAATCCGAGAGGCCTTAATCCCTGTTGCCCTGCACTGCAAGTGCCTTATAAGTAATGAGGGTACTCATGCACCTCAGCCCAGCTGGGTGGGGTGGCCCAATTCCCAGCCCCAGCTGTGAGCTCAGGCCACTATGTCGATTAAAGCTTCATTTGAGAGGAGGAGGAGGTCTGACCCACCACAACCACACAGCAGAAACTGTAATCTCAAGGACTACCTAGGCTAGAAATACCGTCGGAATAGAAATCCCGGGGGAGGTTCTGGAGGCTGATCAGCGCCCGCGGCTCGGAGCAGTGGGAGAAGCCCGCTCTGTTTGCCAGGGTCCACGCCTCCACCAGAGCCCAGGAACGGGGCAACGCTCACATGGAGAGAAGCCACGGACCCGCCTTCACCTAGGCCGAAGGGCTAGCCCAGCCCGGCTTCAGCTGTCTCCTGGGCACGGGCACCGGCTGCGAGCAGCGCCTGACAGCCGCCTCCAGCCTCGTCCACCCGTGAACGTGCACCCGCGGCCGCGCCCACGGCCGCTCTCGCCTCTCCGGAACGCGGCTCCCGGGACGAGGACAGCCTTGCGCCCCGGGTGGGAGCAGGGACCGCCGTTCCTTTGGCCCGGGAGACAAAGGAATGAACAGCCCCGGGGCAGGGGAGAGGTCGCCGGTGCCGTGCAGCCTCCGACCAGAGACCGAGGGCAGGGCGGGACGGGGCGCCCGGCCGCCGAGGGAAGGTGCCCGCCGCAGCGGGCCAGCCTGCGGGGTCAGGGTTAGAGAAGGACAGCGGGAAGCCGCCTCCCCGACGGCGCTCGGCTCGGCACTCACCTGGCTCCGCGGGTCGCACCCCACCCACGCCCTCGGCCGCCCCGCACCTTTAAGGGCGGCGGCAGGAAGCGGCGCGGACCCGCCGCCGCTGCCGTCCCGGTGCCGGCCCCGCAGTGACCCTCGGGAGCGGGCAGCCGCGTGCGGCGCCGGGTCGGGCCGAGCCGGGCCGGGCCGCCCCTCCCCGCCTGCCCCCTTCCTCCCCTCCCCCGCCAGGAAGCGGGCCATCCTCGGGGCCCCGGCCCAGATGAAAGCGGAGCGGGCCGGGGGTCACTTCCAAAGCTAAAGTGATAATGGCCATTGTCCCGCCGCCGCCGCGCTTAAAGGGCCCGCCGCCTCCCGCCGCCCTGCCCCGCTGCTCCCCGGCACCCTGCCTCCTCCTGCCCCGAGGTATCTCCCGGGTCTGCGGCCACAGAGCTGGCCGCAGAGCCCACTAGGGCTGCGGGGTGGGAGGTGGGTGCCTGCATGGGGCACCCCTCGTGTCCCACGGAGAGCAAGCAGGTCCCGAGTGGGTGTCACTACAGCCCACGGGGTCGGCACAGCGTGCGTGCATCTTCCTGCTTGCTCCTGCCGAGGCCAGAGTCCTTTCACTGCACTGCTAGCTAGGAGACAGTTGCCCTTTCCTCTCCCCTCTCGAAGCAGTGTACTTGCACCCCCCGGAAAAAAACCGCTGGTGTGACCCCTCGCTAGGTAGGGCTGACAAAGCTCAGCTGTGCTGCCTGTCAAAAACTTTTGCAGGAGGCACCCAAATGACAGCAGCCTCAGCTTTGGGCAGCCCCTGGAATGGGCTTGCAGCTGCCTGCCTGCCTAGCCAAGCCCGGGCCCTCGCTGGAGTAGCCTTCCTCCCTGCTATCTCTGCCTTGATGCCTCCACAGTCTAATCTTGAAATCCCCTTCTTTTACTCTTGCTTGCACAATGGGATCATCCTATCCCTCGGGCATCACGTGAGGCTGTGCAAACAGCCTGCATGCCAGGCACCTTGCTACAGCACCGACAGTTCCCAACACCAGCTCTATCCCATGTCTTCTTCACGTGTCCAGAACCTCCAGAGCTGTCTCCAGGACCTGGCTTATCACAAGCTACATCACCTCAAAACAGGTCTCTCAGGAGCCTGTCTGCTCTTGAGTGTGAAGGCTGTGTGCATTTTAACTACAGGGGACACAGCTTGGTCAACAGGGAAGAGCTAGGTTCTTCACCAGATGGTCTCAATGCTTCATGTACCCTCTGGTTTGTAGCTCCACTTGCAAGCAGCATCTGGGTTCCTCTCCTCAGCCTGCCTTTGGGGACCAGATGGAGACTAACCACAATCTCCCCACCCGGTGAGGCGTGCAAAGTAACTCCCCATGTCAGAAACAGCAAGGGCTTCCTTCCCCTCCTGCCACCACCTGTGAGAAACCTCAGTGTGGCTGCAGCATTTGGCAACGAGAGGGCAGGAGGGCTCCTGACAACACCATGTATGGAATTCTTACACAGTTCGGGAAGAAAACTAAACCTGGACTTTCCAAACTGGGGAAAACTGCCCAGCTCCTTCTCTGATGCCCTCCCTTCCACATTAGTCTGGGAGCATACATCACAGTGCGCATCGAGGCACGCCTTCGCTGCAGTGCATCCAGGATTACACATCCTAGACCATTTTTTCTCACTTCTCTTGCCTCATATCTGAGCCCAGGATTGCAAAGGGAGGCTGGGCAAGTAGGAGTTCACAGGAGGAACAGGCTCCCTGGAAGCTGTGGACTGGCTGATTATGAGTCATTCCAGCCTCACCTGGGAGCAACTGCCCCAGCTGACACTGAGTCCTGGTCTTCAGTACTCACAGGAGTCACTCTCACCGTATACAGAAGAGCTACAGCACATGGAAAAGAGACCTAAACCGTGCCCTGGTGAGCCTTTTTTTTATGTCCCTGAGGCAACTTTCATATCTTCCAGAGCCAGACCCACTCCCACTATGAACCTGGTCAGTCCTGGATCTTTTGCCCAGCAGGCTGGTGTTCATACCCACAGCTGCTGAGCTCCCCTCCTCATCCTTCATCCTTTCAACTTCTTTGGTTGCAAATGCAAAGCGGTGCTCACAGGGCAGTGAGACACTGGTAAATGCCAGAGTCAGCAGGGTCAGTGATTAACATAGGAGCTGGAAAACACACAAAGAGACAGCCTGGGCAGTTCTGTTATGCAGATGACTGCACACACCAGCCTCCAGCATATAAACAAGTAGTTAGCATTTTTCTCTTCCTTGGAGGAGTTCACTGGGGGACCAGAATCCTCACTGATTTCGTGCAGGATGCTTCAGTGTGACAGTAGGCAGAAGAGACCTTAACCATTTAGCTCTGGCTGCCAAGAGATTTTTCTGCCTATTGTGCCTTAGCCTGCCTGGTGCAGCCCATCCTCTGTGCGACAAGGCCCAGAGCAAGGGCGCAAAAATGCCCAGCTGCTCATGGGTCTCAGGGTGGCATGTTTCCAGCCATGCTGGAAGGCAGGTCTTACTGCTCTAAGTTTGTGCACAGAACCTTCCCTGAGGTCAAGAGCAACCTCCCTGTTCAGCAGATAAAATTCTCAGTCAGAACATTTCTCATGAACCTCCTAAGAAAGTGTGTTCCAAAGACTTGGTCTTGGGTTCCCCTATAAGGTAGGGCTTACTCTAGCTTTTTCACTGTAATGTGACAACCCCCACAGTGCCACGCATGGAGACAACATTCAAACACTCAGTTATCCCCCCAATAGGAAAGTTCCCCAGTCCTACCTCCACTCCCACCTAGGAGACCTCCAGGTATGAAGGGAAACGGAGCACCTTACCTGCTGTGGCACTGTAAAGATGGAGCAGAGGAGACCATTCAGATAGGATGAGATATGGCTGAAACACCTGGGGCAGCCAAAGGCAATTCAAGGCAGGTCAGACTGTGAAGCAGTTGCCAAAATCACCAATGGAATTGCAGCTAAAATCGACACCAGAAATAAGGTTGCTGCAGCTGCAGTCTGCCCACTAGTCTTAAGGAGAAGGAAGGTCAAATGGTTCTGACCCCAGCAGGAACCTGAAAAACATGGGGTCTGCCCCATTTTTGTTAGTAACTTGTCCAAATTGAATGACAGGAGTCTCCTGGTTTGGTGTTCACATTGTCTGGTACTTGTCATTCCTAGCCCTCAAACCATATCTGAACCCATGGGGTGCTGGGCTCCATGGGGAGGTTCTGTGAGGCACTCTCCTGTCTGTGCATGCCCCAGGATGGTGCTGAGCATTATCAGACAGAAAATTTTGTTCAGCTCTGCTCACATTGCACTGAGAGGGAGAGTGGGATATTTCAGGGAGTTTTCACCCAGGAGCAGCAAAGCTGGAGTGACTGAATTGTAGGAGATGATGCAAGGATAAAAATCTATTTAGTGGTGTTAAAGTGAGAACTGGCAGAGAGGGACATCTTAATGCACCAACCTCAGTGAGCAAGAGCAGTTACCATGGGTGACTTCAGCTATGTGACACAGATGGCAGAAGAATGTGGCCTGAACAGCCTGGACAGCTTGGTGGCAAGGTCCATCCAGGACTTCCAAGGGCAGTTGGCCTGGGCACTAGGTTCTATCTTGCACAAGAGGCAGGACGTCCTCTAAGGCTCTCCCAGATGTGACTCAGACCTCAGGATTGTTCTGCTTCCTCTGCCACCCCTCAGTGTCACCTCCTTCCCATCCCTACAGACCATATTGATGTTCTTCTCTCTCTGACTTGAGATCCCTTCCTGTGGGACTGGAGTACCTCAGTTCTGTCCTCTGAGAGTCACCCAGAGCACTCTGTCCCTCTACTAATGGTGTCTGTCAGGTCATATTCTGGGTGATGTTCAGGACTAATGCAGCAGGACCGCATAGGAGACCCAAGTCTGCCTGTCCTCTGCCCTGGAGTAGCAAAGCCCTCACAGTAGGTCCCATCTCTAATTTCCCTCTGCTCAGTTTAGGTCTCTTTTCTCTTCTGGCTTTTGTCCAGCTCTGTGAGTTGGGAGGGAAAGTTTGAACTTGGTGGTGGCACTGTGCCCTTGCTCCCCAAGGCTCCTCAAGGCTCCTGAGAAGGAATTAAATATGAAGCGCCAAGCACAGTACCACAGTGCTGGGTGAGGACTGGGAGCTTTGGCCATTTCCTGGGGTCCGGATCATAGGTGGGAGGGGTGGGGAAGAGCTGAGAACTGCAGGAGATTCAAAGTCAAGATCAAAGCATTTCCCTCTGAAACTCTAACACTCTCTTTCCCTCCCACTTGCACATAAAAGCACTCTGCCCTCAGCAGGCTCTCCTCTGGGGAGGCTTGGTGGAGGAGGGGGCTGCTTTCCCCCTTGCTTTTCCTGTGTTACTAATAACTCTTTCCAGAGGTGAATAGTGAAAATCCTTCCACCTCTCCTCCCTATGCCTGCTTCTCACCCAGATCCAAAGGGCCCAAAGCTATTTCGACGACTGAGTTCATGGCAGACCTGGTCTGCTTTGGGGATGTTATCAGTGCACGGGTGCACGGGTGAGGTGCAGCAAGCAAAGCCTTTGAAGTGTACAGTAGAAAGACACTGTTAGAGGCAAAGTATAGGGGAAGGAGGATGGAAAATAAAGCAGAACAGTTTGGCCCACAGGAGGGGAAGGGCTAATTAAAGCACAGAGCATGGAGGAGGAAAAAGCAGAATCGTTAAGATATCACAGCAGGAGCCGGCGGTGGGGTTCCGTGGAGGCTTAAGCCATGCTGAGCCTGGCCTCTGCTGTTTGCTCCCCCTCGGTTCTCCATTGCCACCCTCTGCTTTGGGGTAGTACAGGAATGTGAGGATGCCAGTCAGTTCAGGTTGCTGGTCCAGCTGAAAATCAGTTGGTTTAGTTCATACCCAAATACAGAAAGAGATGAATGGAAGTCCCCTTTACCCCTTCATACTACTGATCAGAGAGAGGGCTAAAGCTTGCAGGTGATCCCCAACTGAAGAAACTGCAAACTCCAGTGAGGACAGGCATATATGAAGAGGCTGGAGAGTGGAAACATGGCCAGTAAACGTCAGATTCAAATTTGGAAAGCCCAAAGGAGAGCCATGCTTTTCTTGGATTGCTTCCTTAGGTGACATGCACAAACCTGGCAGCATTAAGGAAGACCTGGGACAGGAAACCTGACACAATGCTAGCTGCAGAGCCAAGGCTGCAGTTCTCTGTTTCTTTCAGTGGTCACAGCAGCAGCTGTTTGATCAGAGAGCAGCCAGGGACACTCCACAAAAGCACTGGGTGGGTTGTCAGGCTGATGCCTACATCCCAGCTACAGGCCAGCAGGCAGAGAGTGATCACAGGGAAGCGGCAGCACAGGGGGTCAGTGGGAACTGCCAGGAGGCAAGGACTGGAAGGCCAGGGCCGTGGGAGGATCTGGACTGGGGCTTCCCCCACTCATCCTGGGCAATGGGAAAATGCAACAGGAGGACGGGGGATGGGATGTTTCACACCTAGCAAGCAGGAGCAGATGGGGCTGGGGTTAAGCACCACAAGGAGCTAACTTGCAGTGCCACAAGGAGCCCAGGACTTAACAAGCCACGCCTGGCTATCCCTTCCCGGTGCCCACCACGGCAGAGCCTTTAGTGACTAGTTAGCAATGCAAAGGGCTTTTCTCTTAGGTCTGTAGCTAGTCAGGGAGCTGAGATATGGCCCTGCAGTGTAAACAGAACCATACAACCCTGCTGAAGTTGTGATTCACCAGTCATTTCTCAAGCCCTGCCCCCAGGCACAGTCTGGAATGGCCATGGTGTTTGCTGGGGGGGAAACGTGAGAAGTAGAGCTGGAGTGCTGTAAAAGATGTAAATGTTTCTGTGCTGAGAGCAGCTCTGAGTGTCTAGGGCACAGCCTCAGCGCGGGGCGGGGGATGGAGAGGCAGAGAGAAGGCACTTCTCTTTTGTTCTTGATCTTGGCTGCCTTAGGAGTGGTCCCAGGAAAAGTCCTGGAGCTGTTTCACTAAAGGGAGTTCACGGCATGCGCTTTATCAGGTGGTGGTCAGGGGGTGGCAGGGACAGGACAAAGGGCAGAGAGGAGGTAGGAGGATGGGCTTGGGATAGACAGTTGTGGCCGTCTCATCTCTGTATCAGATTCCCTCGGTGCTAGGAAGCCATTGCTAGGAAGCAGGAGAAGGAAGGAGAGGGAGCAAAAGAGTCAGTTTAGTCCTGGTAACGACTGACAAGGTGACAAACACAACTGCCACAGCTGCAATAGGACCGTGAGAGAATGTGGCTGCTGAGGAGCAAGAGCAACCATCATCCAGGTCTGATGCAACAGCTGAGGAAAAAACCAATCCTCTTAACATAAAAATTAGTCATCACTGAGGTCAGGTTTTCGGAGGACTGATCTCTGGCCTCTGGAGCTTAACCTTTAGGTATGACTGATAGCATTGTGAATTCCAGCACTAAAAGAGCTGAGAAAAGGGAGATGAGGGCAAAGAGAAAGGGACACTGCACAGAAACAGGGCTATTTGCCGAGGAAATAGGCTGATGTAGCTTCTTTCAGTGCACATACTCTGACACCTGAGCAGGTAACAGAAGAGCAAAGATTAGGGAAATGAGGATGAGGAAAGAGGAAGGTGACTGTGAGGCAGGGGACTGGCAGGAGAATGAAGCTACTTGGTGTATGGGAGGAGGAACCCACGGGGTATATGCAGAAGCCTAAAGGCTCTACAGAAGAAATGGCATCAACAGGACGGTAGATCTGAGAGATGCATGAGGAAGGAAGTGACTCCGTTTCTTAGGCTCCCTCATTTCTTATCATCAGACTTGCCCAGAGACTTACTTGTGGTGAAACATTTGATAACCCAGGGTTTAGATGACTACCCAAATATGAAATTCAGATCGCTGAGAAGCCAGAAGGGGTCACTTCACTGACACAGCCCATTGCTGCTTTTGTGAAGTCCTTCCCTACGGTCTCCACCTCGGGTTTCGTATTGCCCGGCTGTGGTTGACGCAGGAGAGCAGGGAGCACAAGCTACCATTCACCCTCACGCTGGCAGTCGCTGCCTCATGCTGAGGTCCCGGCTTGAGCAATCAATCCCCTGCAGACGGTGGCACCCACATGCTGCGTGTCCTTTCAAAGCAACCTTAAACTTCACTGCCCCCCTCAAATTAACCTGAAGGGGCAGGAATGAACTGTGCTCCTTCTTTCCCGTGTACTCTAAAACAAGAGGGCAATGCCCACTGCCCACGGGGACTGTCGATCAGCCTCTGGGGTCCCCGAGGAAGCAGCTCACGCTTACCCAGCTCCTGGCTCAGGAGAGGCGGCAGCAATTCCGTATTGCTGCCCTGTGGCTGCCAGGACAGGGCTCGTCCCTGGAGGCTGCCCGGCAGCCACGGCCCTGCGAAGCCACACGGCCTCAGGGCCTCTACCGCGATGGGGACACTGCAGATAGGTCAGCGAGCCGGCTACGTACGCAGACGAGCGGTGAGTAGGCAACGAGGGACACGAACACACTGCACAGACAACCCCCAGACACCCGCCGCGATTCCGTATGGAACTGGCGGAACCAGGAGCTGGCCGCTCCTCTCCCCGCCTACCGTCGCCAGGGGGCGCTGCGTCTTACAGGCAGCGCGGCACCTCGCCAGGGGGCGCTCACGCTCGGTGGCCCGCGGGAGAGGCGGAGCTTCGGCGGGATCTGGATGGTGGCGCTGTCCCCGGAAGCGCTCGGCGGTGCGGTGGCGGCCGCACTGCCGGGGGCCCATGCAGGGCG
The DNA here is from genome assembly GCA_013399055.1 of Ramphastos sulfuratus. Taxonomy (NCBI): domain Eukaryota; kingdom Metazoa; phylum Chordata; class Aves; order Piciformes; family Ramphastidae; genus Ramphastos; species Ramphastos sulfuratus. The sequence goes on along the minus strand of WBNM01022968.1, from coordinate 140,711 downwards.
AGGAGAGGTGATGAATATTCATCCCGTAGCGCCCTCGGGGGCGGGACCTCTCTCGGGCGGGTCCCGCCGGGTCGTGCCGTGTCCCGCCGGGTCCTGCCGTATCCCGCCGCGAGCTGATGGCGGGAGGCAGCGCCAGGGTGGGGAGCGCCGGGGCTAGCTGCCGGTGAGGAGAGGGCGGGCAGGACCGGGAGTGCGTGAGGAACGGTCTCGGGGTTGCCGGTTCCGACGGGGCAGAGGGAAGGTGAGCTTCTCCGGTAGCTTACTGCTGCGCCCTCTGTCTTCTCCGTGTCAGGCCCGGACCGCGGCTGGACAGACTGTTCCTGCGGCGGTTCCTGCGGCTGCAGGCCGTGATCTTCCCCGGGTGGCCCTCCCCGAGCGCCCTGATGTTCCTGACGCTGCTTTGCGTCGCCTTGCTGGGTGAGCCTGGGGGGTCTGCACCCCTACTCTGCTCCCCATTCCCCTGTGCTCCCACCCCTGCCCTTTGCCGTGTCAGCACTTCACATGCTTGCCTCTTTTCTTCCAGAGCAACTGATTATTTACCAGGTCGGTGTCATCCCCAGCCAGTACTATGAGGTCCTAGGCAACAAGGACTTCTCCGGGTTCAAAACGCTGACTGCCATTGCGCTGACTCTGATCGTAGTGAACTCCACGGTAAGACAGGCTGGAGGCTCCCGGAGTTTGGGAAGGAAAGCTGCCCATGGCTCCCAACATGATCTTGGTGATGAAAGATCTAGGTCTGCCCTTGCCCCATTAGGTAGCTGTGTGGGGGATGGATCACGGGTACAAGCTGGTTTTAGTTCATCTGCCATATTTGCCCTCCTTTCAGCTAAAAAGCTTCGACCAGTTTATCTGCAACATGATGTATGTGACCTGGAGGAAATCCCTCACTGAATACCTCCACAGCTGCTACTTCCAAGGCCAGGTCTACTACAACCTGCACGTGCTGCGTGAGGACATTGACAACCCGTAGGTTCCTGTGGCTTCCCTCAGCTTCTTGCTTGGCTTCTCCTGGGCTCCACAGTTTTTCTTGACTTTTCTTTCTCTTTGGGTAGGCACTTGAACCCTAGAAGCTTTTGCCATCTAGGCACAAATACTCTCTGCTAGCCTGGGTGGTGCCTGTTGCTAGGAATTCTCATGACTGCTGGTCGTGATGGTTTTAGGAGTAGGGTGTTTCTGTTGTGAGGAGGATGGAGGCCCAGCAGAACAGGGATCTAGTGCTGCTATAAAAGATGTTATCTGCAAATCCAACTCTTGACACTCAGTTGATGTTGCAAAGGGCCTGTCTAGAGTCAGCACTTCTTCCTGCCTTCGTGCAGCCAGCACCCTGTTGTTCTGTCTGACCTTCACCGGAGACTCTATCTGAACACAGTTTTGTTAGCCTGTGGGAGCCATTAACAGCTTTGATAACCAGTAGGAGCCATGTCCAGGAAGGGCTTTGTTTTGCAGTGTATGAGGGCGGCACTTCCGCTTTCCTGTTCAAAGGAAGGAAATGTTGGGAGTGACTTGAAATACGGCTTATGCCAGCACGCCCCAAGATCCCCTTCCAGTTTGCTTTGTGCACTGTCCTGCTTGCTGCAGAGCTACTGATCTACCTGGTTGTGCAGCTAAGGTCAAACACCTCCATTCCTTGCAACTGCATGCTGATCCTGGCTTTCCAGCCGTACAGGACACTGCTGTCATAGTTAACACACTTGAAGAGATAAAACTACATTAGACATCATGTTGGAGGTAGAGCCTTTTTTTTTTTTTTCTCCTCCAGTATTTGAAGAAGTTATTATTAAATATTTGATGAAAAACTAGAAACCAGGGACTAGAAACCTTCTAATTTGTGTGGCTTTATACAGCTGTTTTGAGAACACAAGCTCTCATCACCTGGAGGATACACCTCTGATCTGGTGACCACACTGGTGTCATCTCCCATCTTGAAGACACCAGAAGAGACCATGTCTCTGGTCCTGGTGAGGAGAGACTGCCTTGCAGGGACTTCTAACTTAATTGCTGATAGGGATGATCTAAAGGAACTGAAGCAGCCTCTGTGCTTCTGCTGCCCAGAGGCCCTGGCTGCCTATCCTTGTCACTTTGTTGTACATCTGAGTAGTCTGGGTCATTGCACAGTGTAACTGTGCTGGATATCGCAGATGTTCTTTTGTTCATGTTGTTTTTCAGCCAGACTTATTCCCTGTCTGCATCTGCTGGCCCAGTGCTAGGAGGCAGCCTGAGTAAGGACAAATTGCTGTCTGCAGTGGTAGCACCAAGCAACCCTTAGCTTGGGTCAAACAGCCCTACTGTCAAACCTGAAATCACAGCTTCGTGATGCTTACACACTTTCCAGCCACCATTGAGGTTATTCACACCTGTGTTGGATGCTCCTTTCTGATGCATTTTGCAGTGGCTTGGAGTTCTAAGGAGAAGTTCAAAAGCCAGTCCTGTCACACCAAGGCTTACAGCAGTTCCCAGGCAGCACACTGGCTATGGGCAGAAGCTCCTGTATGCTTGTGTCATCCTTTGGTGGGGGAGGTGGGGATGGAGAACAGAGGCCATTCACCACATGACTGTCCTGCTCAGGTTTATTTTTAACCAGGGAGTGTGTTCACGTTGTGCAGTGAAGTGCATGAGATAAGCGGGTCAGCCTGCCCCGCAGTGAGAGAGCCAGCTCTCCTGACCTCACCAGACTGAATGGGTGAGATTGCTGTGGAGTATTTTCCATTACCACCATGCTTCTGCTCAAACATCCAATTTTGTTCTTTTTAGCTTGAAGTTCCTCAATGAGAATTTTTTTTCCTGCACTGGGTGTTTAGAGAATGAAGTAGAGGGATGAAGTGACCTCCCAATACACAGTGCAAACTGAACCGAGGGTCAGATGCATGGTGTTACCCACCTAGAAGGAATGAAGAGTGGATTCTGAGTGGCATGCAAACATTTGCAGCTCCTAGCAGGGCACTTGAGTTGGTGTTTATATGTTATCATGTTGGTTAATAGCTCATAAAAGGCAATATCCTGCCATGAGTCTATAGCACAACTTAAATTATAACTTTACAGGAACAATTACAACCCGAGGAAGAGGAACAGTGATGACTGTAAAGTCAGTCAGGGTGAGAGCTGCCCCCAGATTGAATCCATTGCTTTGCCACTACTGCAAAGTAGTTGAAAGATCAGTGTCCTTGTGGTTGCATCTGCACAGATGTCTAAGCAGTAGAGTCCAGCCTTCTTAGTCATGACCTTTTCATCTGTGCTTAGCATGTCAGACTGAAGCTGTCATTCACATGCTCTGGACAGTCATGATGCTGAGAGTGAATATGCTGAAATCCTTTCTAGCTACCCCAAGTGCAGTCCTGCTCAGCAGTAGAATAGGGGTGGGTGGAAGCACTTTCTTCCTTGCAGCAAAGGGAACAGAGTGCACTCCAGGTAGAGCAAAGGGACCAGCTACTGTGTAAGGGTAGCTTTGATAGAAGTGTTTGCAAATATCCAACAGCTCGTGAAGGCCTGACCTGTGCTGCCCTAGCCAGGTAGCTCTGATTCCTGAGATGCAGCACCAGTATGAAGGTTTGAGGGAGAGTCGGTAGTTTTTGGTAGCACAGGGTGGGTCCATGAGAAAAGTAAAGGACAAGGATGCAGAAACCTTTGACACAGAGTTGGACAGTGTTGTTGAAAGGAATAGGGTGAAAGCAGGATCTGTTGTTCCTGGGAGCCAGGAAGGATCTTTGCTTGGTCCTTCTGGGCTTTGCAAATTGTCTGCTATGGCGAAACAGGAGTCACACGTGGAGAGTTGTTCACCTGCATGCTGTTGTAAGCTCAGGCAATTTGAAGCAGCCTGGCTTGTGTCCTGTTAGGGTTCTTGCTCCTGGGCTTTAAAAGAGTCAGTGGCTTTTTGTGTTGAGCAGAGACCAGCGCATCAGCCAGGATGTGGAGAGGTTCTGCAGACAGCTCAGCTCCATGGCCAGCAAGCTCATCATCTCACCCTTCACACTGGCCTACTACACGTACCAGTGCTTCCACAGGTAAGGACCCATTCTGACTCTCCTTTCACCCCTTTTTCCTGTGCTGTTTTTTTGAAGCCAGGAACCAGGAAAGTACGCATGGATGCTTGTACTTGTGTGTGAGTGGTCTCTGCAGCCTTTGGAGTGCTGCATTGTGCAGTACTGGCCCACAAACCTCTGTGAAAGCCAAGAGAGGTGACAGTTGAGGGTTCTAACTGCTTGAGCCTAAGGGTGCTGGGCTGTCCTTTTGCTTGGACTATTAGATTACCTCTCTTTCTCCTCCTCTAGCACAGGCTGGCTAGGCCCAGTTAGCATCTTTGGGTATTTCGTCATTGGAACAATTGTCAACAAGGTGCTGATGAGCCCAATCGTGTCTAAGCTTGTGCAGCAGGAAAAACTGGAGGGAGATTTCAGGTGAGTCACAGCAGAGCAGTGTTTTCGCTACCTCTTGGCAGCTCCTGTGAAGGCTGCTTTGTTGTTCCCATTCAGTCCTATGTATGCAGCTATTTCTCTTGTCCACAACTTCATCTGTGCTCAGAGAAATCTCCTTGTGCAGTGCTCTCCCAAAGTCCATGTACTGAGCACTCTGCCATCCCTTTCACTGCCCTGTGTCATGGCAGACAGCACTCTTAGTTCAGTCCCAGTTCAGTCTTTGGACCACTTGCCTGGTCATTACTCTTGCTGGTGTCTCTGATAGATGGTTGGATGTGTTCACAGGATGTCAGGGGTTGGAAGGGACCTCCAGAGATCATTGAGTCTAACCCCTCTGCCAGAGCAGGACCAGTTGAAGAAAACTGCACTTGAAGTGAACTGCATCTACTGACAGAAATCATGTTTCTGTTTCACTACCACCTTCATGAAGTTCCCAAACCAGCACAGTCATTCTATGTGCTCTCCAGCTCACCTCCTCCCCTTCTCCTGCATGGTTGTTTAACTGTGTGGCAGGGGCTTTGCTGCTTCCCTGTGGCTCAGGGCATCCAGGGACATCTGCAGAAACAGGAGGCCCAGAGCAGGGCACTTGGTTGTGGTGGAAATAGAAAAACTGGGCTAGCAAATGACAAGCCTAAGGGCTGAGATGTGCAGAGTACAGGATACCAAATGAACCACCAGGCTGGCCCAGAATAATGTCACCTTGTGCTAAGCCTTGGTCTCTAACGCTTTTTTGACCCAATTTCTGCCAAGAGTTGCCTCTCATAGATGCAAGATAAGTTTATTCTAGTAGGGGTATTTGCTACATAATTCACTGGCATTTGTGCACAATCCTCACAATGGTTTTTGGGGTTGTCCAGGTTCAAGCACATGCAGATTCGTGTCAATGCGGAACCAGCTGCTTTCTACAGGTTAGTAGCATTCATTTATTTACTTCCTTGTAATGGTCCTCCCAGCTGAAGGCAACCATGTTGGATTCATGTTTCCCAGAGGAGTCCCAAGTCCCGTTCTGTCCCCTCCATCCTTCTGCAGCATCCTACCACCCTGGGACTCTGTTGTCTTTTGCATTCTGCACATCATCTGCCAAAATATTCCACAGCAGCTGGAGACAACTGCTTTTCCTTTGCTTCCCTTCTGACATCCCAGAGGCCTGATACAAATTTGGTGCTGACTTAGAGACCATTGCTGATGTTTTGCCAGGTCCTTAATTGGAAGATTTCTTGAGGTCTCATTGCATCTTGTCAAGATTATAGAATTGTAAAATGGCTTAGGTTGGAAGGGACCTTAAGAGATCATCTACTCCAGCCTGTCTGCCGTGGGCAGGGACACCTCTCAACTAGACCCAACTGCTCAAGGCTTAAGCACCCCCAGGGAGAAGGCATCCACAACCTCCGTGGGCAGCCTGTTCCAGGGTCTTACCACCCTCATACTGAAGAACTTCTTTCTAAGATCCAGTCTGAAACTACTCTTCATCAGCTTAAAACCATTCCCTCTTGTGCTGTCACTGGACACCCTCATGAAAAGTCACTCTCCAGCTTTCCTATAGGATCTGTTCACGTATTGGAAGGCAGCTATAAAGTCCTCTGGGGACTTGTAGGTTGCTTCATGCCCCATCCTGCTGCTCCTGACATGCAAGTCTTCTGTGGGTATGCCAGCTATTGCCTGGCAGTCTTGTCTCTGCTTGCTGTCTAGATCAATCTGTGCCCTGACCCTCCCAACACTATGCTGCTGTTCTGTGAATTTGCTCACTTGCCCCAGAGCTGAGCACATAGCTGGGAGCCTCGCAGCGCCTCCTCGCTTCATGATGCCATGAAGTCTGTCTTGCTGCTGCTTGGAGCCTGTAAGATGTTTCACAGAAATGGCTAGATCCAGGAGGAGGGCCATGCTTTTACTGCAGCTTGTGCTGAGGTGCCTGATCCATGGCAGGAGGTCACCATTCCCCTCTTGACAGGTGTCTGCCTTTGCCTTGCTCGTTGTGAAATTGCACTTCTTCCAGAAATTTAAGCGAGTGGTCTTCTCTCTGATCTTCCCTGCCTGTGATCTGCATTTGACTCCTTCCTGCTGTAATGACTGATCACTTCAAGTGTGGTTTGACTCAGAATCATTGATTCCATAAAGATTTATATGGACAGACGTGAAACTGGTTTAAAGAACTGAAATCAGGCTTGGTTTGCACTGGCAAATTCAAGTTATTTCTTTTTGGGCTGGTTGATTCTTCCTGGGTGATGATATTTTTTCTCTAAGATGCTCTAATTCTGTGCCATTATTTGAGCTGCAGTACAATTTGGAAGGATTTTATTTTATTATTAAGTAGAAAATTGAAAGCTAATTATTATACAAAAAAAACTGAGTGTCTTACTTCAGTGCAGTTCTTCACTTGGTGGGAAACTAGAACTTAATTGGATTACACAAACCCAGGTTTTTTCATAGTATGAATCTTAATTAAAACTAGAGGGATTTATATTAAAAAAAAAAAAAAAAAAGCCTTCTTGGGAGTCCTGCAAGAGAAGGAGCACATGGTGAGTGCCTGGTTTTGGTTGATGGACTTCTCTGTCTTTTAGAAGCTGTTAGAATTTGCACCTGCCCAACCATTGTTTTGGTAAAGGAAGAAACAAAACTTGAGCACTATTACCCTTCTACTTCATTGATTTCTAAACCTTCAGCAAACTTACTTTAAAAGTGAATTGAATGGGAAGAGAAGCTAAAGCCAATACAGCAGTCTCTCCTCATCAGCAAAAGAAATAATAGCTCAGGTCCCTGGTGCCTTTCTTGCCTTTAACTCCTTGTGTCCAAGACTTTGTCCTTTGCTAATTCTCAGCAAGCAAAATTTATGGCTCAGTGATTACCTGAGATGAATCGTAGGGCAGTAATGCCAAACTGAATTCTAACCAGATGTGTTTTTGAGGAAGAAAATGTATTTCCCTTAGAGCCAAGAATCTTTAGAATGAAGACTCTTCAAAAATCTTTATTTGCCCTTTTTTAGTTTTGGTGTGTGTACACACCTTGACCCTGCATGCTCAGCTCCCGGTGATTCCCTTGTTGCGTGGACCATCGTGGGGGCCTGGGCGTGTGCTGGGTAACAGGGCAATGGCTGCAGGTGGGAGCGAGATGTGGAGCTCGCTCTGCGTTTCACCACCTGAGGGCAGGCCAGCCCTTACGGAGGAGCAGAGAGAGCTGCCAGGCTTGCTGAAGGTAGAGGTTTAGAGCTGAGAAGTGCCTCCTTGCTGCTGGTTCAGCCTGTCTGTGGGAGCATCACTGCTAGCTTGGATGGTGGGTGACCTTGTGATGCCTGCAGGAGGTACACCTGAGAAAGGTGATGTTGTGGGGATGGAGTTGGCTGCGCTGGGGGCTTCCCTGCTTGGAGCTTGTCTGTGTCCCACTCCTCCTGGGTCAGGAACAGGAAGAGGCAGACTGGGCAGACTGGGGCAGGTGGTGTTGGCTTGCTGTCACCTTCTGAACTCACCTCTGCCCTGTCTTTTCTGGCTCCAGCTGTGTAGTCTGTGTAGTGTGTTTTTCCTCTCTTCCAGCCAGGCCGTGCCTGGAAAGTGTGTGTGTGACCTTGGGTGTGCTTTGGCACAGGCTGGGGCCTCACTGACAGTGTCTGGCCTTGCCTCACCTGCCCCTGTATGAAGCAACAGCATCCATGTGCTCTCCAAGAGCTTTGCAGGGCTGCTTGATTCAGCCAGAGTTTCTTGGTGAAGCTATTCTGTAAGGTGTTGAGTTCTTGCTCAGCAAAGAGCTTGTTGCTTAGAGATGCCAGACCCTTTCCAAGCCTCAGCCCTCACTGTGGTGCTCCCAGTATGTCTGTGGCATGTGGCAATCTTATTTTCCAGGGCTGGGCGAGTGGAGCACGTGCGCACGAACCGGAGGCTGCAGAGCTTGCTGCAGACCCAGAGGGAGCTGATAGGCAAGGAGCTGTGGCTATACAGTGAGTGGGGAGTTTGAGGGGTGGAGTGGGGGCTGTGGTAGCTCCATCATGATGGCTCACAGGCTTAAGAATCCTACTGTTAGAGAACCACTGCTGGGTTTTGCTCTCTTGTGTCACGCTGGTGCATGAAAGCCCTGAGAGTGAGCAGAGTGTCTGCTGCAGTCCCTACATGGGAATCCTGTTGTGAAAAAGCCTGTAGAGAGCAAAGCTGTGTAGGACCCAGCTGAGTCAGAGAACACAAGCCTCAAAAGGAGAATCTGCAGAATTTGTGCTTTTTAGGGGGCAGATGTTCAATGGCCACAAGAGGGGAAGGGCTTGAGAAAGAGAAAACTCTGTGTATATTGTTGGGAGCTCTTCTTTCCTGTAGTGCCTGTCTCTTGAGCATAGTTGTCACCTGAAAATCTCCCTTCTCCCATTGTCACTGAATGCAGGTTTGGGTGTTGAATGACTGCTAACAAGACAGCTCTTCCTCATCTCACCAGCATAGTGAGCTTCTGAGCAACATAAGGGAGGTAGAGGCCCTGCATGCAGGTGCCTCTGTGGGAGTTTCAAGACTCAAGTCTTTCTGCCTGTCCTGTGCTCCCAGGGAGACTTCATGGCCAACCATCTACCCTCTGAGCTTCATTTCTGCCCTTCTTCCTGCTTGTGAGTCAGGCAGGCCCCTGAAGAATAGAAGCAAGAAGACAAAGTGGCTTTTGCTCCAGGATGATTCCAGAGCTTGTGTGCCTGGATGATGTTTCTCTGCTCAGGCACCTGCCCCAAACTGCTCTTTGCTTGGCAAATGAATTTCACCCTAGTGCTTGTGGTCTGTGAAATGGGTTTGGCTGCTCTGGTGCATTGTGAAGGGTTGAGGCAAGACCATGGGTCTTCTGACTGGACATTTGAGTCTGACTGGGACAGAGGTTCTCACCCTAATTCATTGTCTTCTCTCAATGTGCTTCTGCCCAGTTGGGATCAACACCTTTGACTACCTGGGCAGCATCCTAAGCTATGTGGTCATTGCCATTCCAATCTTTTCCGGGGTCTACGGTGACCTGAGTCCAACAGAGCTCAGTGCTCTTGTCAGCAAGGTGAGCTAAGGGCGATCTGCCAGACCTCACTGCAGAGGGTGAGTGAGCACAGAAGAGAGAGGTTGTGTGTGGGGCTGGTGGCGTTGGGGCTGAGTGACCTGCAGCAATTGACCTTTAGGTTAAAATGCCCCTGCCCATGATGGCATGGAAATGGGAGCTTGGAGGCAGCTGGTATATGATTAACCTGGGAGTGAGAGCTGTCAAGGACACATCTACGTAACTGTTTCCTAGCTCAGACCTCTGTGTCTAAGAAAACCCAGAAGGTTGTAAAGCCTCTGGCCTTCGGTGGTGTGGGTGGGGAATGGATCCATGCAATGGTGCAGGCTGTGACCTGGGCTACTGCCTACAGCGAGCCTGGCCACCCGCAGAGCTGAGCTGGCTTGCATTTGCTTTCCTGACCTGACTCATTCCCAGATACTGAAAACTGGCTGGTGATTGACAGTGCAAAGCTAAAAATAGCAAAGTGGACACTGCAGGCTGAGGCACCCTGCTCTGGGCCATGTATGGTGCTGGAGCAAAGCTGGTGGCATGGATCTGCTTGGCTTGGATGAGGCAAGTGTGCCGAGCTCCACACTGGCCAGCAGGCACTCTGCAGACACTATAGCTGGGTGGCAGGAGATATATCCACCTGGCAAAAGCTGCTGTGCTGAGCATGAAAGCCCTGTGCCATCTTCTTCACTGCCACTTCCCTGGATCACTTCTCCACTCCTTCTTCAACTTGCTGGGACTGCTGATGTGCCAAATGTCTGGACTCCTTGACTGCCTTCCTTGCAGTCACAGAGGAAGGGGCAGTGCCTCAGCTCAGTGCTGACCCTCACTCTGGCATGTGATTTCTCCCCAGAATGCTTTTGTTTCCATCTACCTCATCGGCTGCTTCAGCCAGCTCATAGATCTCTCCAGCACTGTGACTGATGTAGCAGGCTACACACACAGGTGAGCTGCTTTGCAGGAAAGGGAAGTGCAGGACAAGCACAGATGAGTTTGGATACTGTGAGGAGGCTGCTGGAGTTCTGCCAGGTCCCTTGTGCTCTTGGAACCTCTTGTTTGTCTAGGATTGGTGAACTGCAGGAGACCTTGCTGAGCCTTGGCAGGAAAAAAAATGATAACTACTCAGAACCTAAAGCCAGCCGGGATTTGGATGGGTGAGTCTCCTCTCAATGACTGGCTGGCCTGCAGCTTACATGCTAGAATGTGGAGGTGGCCCTTGGTGTTGGCCAGGCTGCAGCATATTGCATGCAGCTGATTGGAGCAGGCAGTGCTCACTGTCACTGTCATTCCTGGGACACGTGGGACAAGGCTGCTGTCACAGTGACACAGGAAGTCTAAGGTGCCTGGTCTTAGCACGATTGCTTACCTACAGATCTCCTCTCCTTTGTCTTGGTGGTCTAGCAGCCTTTCTGGGGAGGACCCAGTGCCAAAGGACACAGCTTTCCTTCTGGAGCGAGTGACACTCTCATTGCCATCCTCTGGCAAGCTGCTGATCAAGGACTTGAGCCTCAGGATCTCACAAGGAAACAGTGTGATGATTGTGGGAAACACTGGCACAGGGAAGACATCTCTGCTGAGGGTCCTTGGGGGACTGTGGGAGAGCACACGGGGTAAGGACTGCTGCTTGCCACAGCCTTCTCTTTCTGAACCAGGGGTGCCCTGAGTTTGGAAGGTGGCATTGTGGGGTTGTGAGACCAGTGCCAGCTTGTGGAGGCAAATGTGTCACTGATGCATTGTAGCCACCTGTCTCTATCACGTACTTTGCTCTGACTCTCATTTGTGTCACAAATTTGCCTTCTCTGGGATTTGTTGGCTACTCCATGGGGTGGGGCTGCCCAGGGGGAGGTGGGGAGTTGCTGGCTGGTGCTGCAGGCATGCCACGAGTGTGTTTCTGCAGGGAGCATCAAGATGCTGACCTGCTTTGGCCCCCGGGGTGTCATCTTCCTGCCGCAGCGCCCCTTCTTCACTGATGGAAGCCTGCGTGAGCAGGTGAGCCTAGGAGCTGTCTCTACTCTGGCCCCACCACTGCTCCCAGCTGGAGTCATGCCCTGTGAACCAGTGTGCCTCAGAAAGGCCTGCAAGGGGCAGAATGCCCACAGCTGCTCTTGCCCTTGTGCCTGAATTTATGTCAGCATAATTGCATCTCTGATGGACTGTGTCTGTCTCCCTCTACTTTGTTAAAACAGGTGATCTATCCCCTGAAGGAGATCTATCCAGCTTCAGGTATGTGGAAATTCCTTACAGCATTTAGCCAACCCTGTGATGTCAGTTCCCTGTCCTGCACCCAGTGTAGCTTCTCCCCTACCATGCCCCATCAGGAGTGCTCTTCCATTTCACTTTTGTTGCTCTCTGCTTTTCCTTGGAAGATTTACCTTAGTGCAGGTTAAGGTCAGCTCGGTAATCACTTCCTTTTGGGAGGGAACTAACTCTATCAGAATGTATTGTGTTTGTGCAATGAGGACAGGCTGACCATGCTCTGTATGTTGTGCTAGACATACAATATGCATCGAGGCACTTTGCTGTTGGGATACATCTGCTCTGTCTGGTACAACCTGCCTTTGGGCAAGCCATATCTACCTTCATCTCATTTTGCATCTGCCTCCATCTTTCACTGTTCCTCTTTTTCAAATGATATCCCAGGACTTTGCATGCTTTTGAGGTCAGGCTACATGGAACTCTGCTCTTCCCTGCCCTGTTCCCAAGCCAGGCCACATGCGGACTGCTGGAGCTTGAAGATGTCCAAGTCTAAGCTTCAAACACTTGGGACTCACAGTTTTGCAAAGAGTAACTGCAGCCACCAGCTACTGTTGTGGCTCTTCAGCATCTTCAGAGAGGTCCATGGCAAATTCACAGCCCTTCAACTCAGCTTCTGTAGCTACAGATTACCATTTCAAGCACGTGTCCTGCTGCATGGCTGGTTCACCCTGAGATTTTTCCCATCCTCCACAGGATTTTTTTGCTGGGTGTTACCCTGCTCCCATGACTCCACCACTTGCAGCATATGGTGGGCAATCAGCCATAAGAGAGCAGCTGGTGGGCAGAGCCTTGGCAATTGAGGCCTGGATCATTGTGTTCTGACTGTGTGCATCTGAGCCCATGGACTGAGCCAAGTCTCAGGTGTATCCGTGGAGTTTTGCTACCTCCTGGCTTGCTGCTCGCAGGCTTGCTTAACATTTTTGAGGAAGGCCAGTCCTTGGGAGCTCTCTGCCAAAGCTTAGGAAGTGGCACAGATAAGTAGTCAAGTCAGTTACACTGGATCACAGAAGATCCTCCTATCCTTCCCTTCTGGCCCACTGACTCATCCTTGCAGCTGTGGCCTGAGCACACATTGCCTCTGCTTGACTGCTTTCTCCCCTAGGGTCTGCAGATGATGAGAGAATTGTGCGGTTCCTGGAACTGGCTGGGTTGGTGAGTCCCCAGTAGTGCTGCTGCCTTCTTTCCTGGTGCCACCAGTGAGGGAGGGAAGGATGAGGTTTTGTGGCAGTACAATGTGACATGTGGGGACATTGCAGCTGGGACAGGACTTTCCATTGGACTGGCAGAGGAGGAGGGATATGGAGAAACTTCATCTCAAGTGGGAAATGAGAGAGTAGCAGGAAGAGGGTGGTTATGCTCAGGGCTGCCAGGGCTGTGGGCTGTGTTTACAAGTCTGTTATGCTCTCTGCAGAGTGATTTGCTGGCAAGGACTGGAGGACTGGATGAGCAGGTGGACTGGAACTGGTAAGTTCACCATCTGTGAATCCAGGTGATCCTTCTGGATGGGGAAGACTCCTAAGCAGATGCATGTTTCTGTGGACTTAGGAACATCTCTGTCCAGCTGTGCACTGTGGGAGGTGAGCAGTATACAGGAACAAAATCTTCATACCCAAGGCATCAATGGCAACAATCACCAGCCCTGCTGCTCTGCAGGCAGCTGAATGTGCAGAAGGATGCAGTGCCAGTCCCAGCATGGAGGGAAACATGGGGGGGACACAGGGACAGTTGCTTGCTGGGATCTGTGATAATCAGTAGCCATGAGCTCTTTTTGTTGAAGGAGATTTGTACATCTTCCCCTTGCTGCAGGTATGACATCCTGTCCCCAGGGGAGATGCAGAGACTCTCATTTGCACGGCTTTTCTACCTCCAGCCAAAATATGCAGGTGAGTGAGTGACTGCAAAACAAAAGAAGGAGAGGGGTGGGGGAAGGCAGGGCCTTTGGTGTAAAGAGAAGCTGGTACAGAAACAGCTCATGACATCTCTTCTTTGCTAGCACTGTGCTTTGTTTTGGCCATTGTTTTAACAGCACAGCACACAGAGGATTCAGAGGTGAAAACTTTGTTGTGTGTGGAGGGTGGTAACTCGAGGGGCTGTATATAAGACATTCTGAGGGAACTGGTGATTAATGTTCATGGTCCAGGTCCAGTGACACCTTAAGAAGCTCCTTTTCAGTGTGCTGGAGCATCTCTCTTAGGAGTGGAGACTGAGAGACCTGGGGCTTTTCAGCCAGGAAAAGAGCAGACTAAGAGTGGATCTTTAATGAATATAAAAGGTGGAAGTCATGAGGATGGAGCCCTCAATATAGGAAGGACATGGACCTGATAGAGTGGGTCCAAAGAAGAACCACAAAAATAAGCAGGAGGTTGGAACCCCTCTTGTGTGAGGACAGCCCGAAGGAGCTGGGGTTGTTCAGCCTGGAGAAGAGGAGGCTCTGGGGAGACCTAATAGCAGTCTTCCAGTACCTGAAGTGGGCTACAAGAAGGATGTAGAGAGACTGTTTACAAAGGCCTGTAGTGACAGGACAAGGGGCAATGGGTTCAAACTAGAGAAGAGCAGATTTAGATTGGATATTAGGACCAAGTTCTTTACTGTGAAGATAGTGGAACACTGGAACAGGTTTGCCTAGGGAGGTGGTTGAGGCCCAGTCCATGAAGGTATTCAAAGTGAGGCTCAACAGGGCTATGGGCAGCCTGATCTAGTTGAGGATGCCCCTGCTGACTGCAGAGGGAGTTGGACTAGATGACCTTTGGAGGGCTCTTCCAACCCAGACCATTCTATGATGGCTCTTTTCAGTGATGGCCAGTGATAGGCTGAGGGGCAGTGGCTAGAAACTAGAACACAGGAGGTTTCACTCGAACTTAGAGAGAAACTTCTTTACTTTGAGGGTGACAGAGCACTGGAACAGGCTGCCCAGAAAGGTTGTGGAGCCTCCTTCTCTGGAGACTTTCAAAACCCATCTGGACATGTCCCTGTGCAACCCGATGAAGGTGGATCTGCGTTAGCAGTTGGACTGGACTAGATGATCTCCAAAGGTCCCTTCCAACCCCTACCATTCTGTGACTCTGCTCTTGAGTTGCCATGTGAGGAAGTGTGCATGCTGGGGAGCATGGCATCAGCTGCTGTATCTGATGCTCATGAACCTTTGTAGGGTTGTGGAAGCAAGGTGGGAAATGCAGCTGTAACACAGCAGAGTAAGACAAGGAGCAGTAGGAGGAATGGTCCTGGGAGATCACAGAAGCAGCCACATGTGCTAATGGGAGCTAATTCCTTTGCACATCTGGATTGCTGGTGACTGCTGGGTTTGGGAGGTGGCTCTGTTGGAGGATTTGTGATGAGGACTGGTGTGGGTGGACAAAACTGGTGTGAGTAGCAAGTAGCCACAAGTGAGTACCTCTTTTCCCCTGAAGCCTGTTGCACAGCTCAGTGCTGCCTGGGCAGAAGGAACCTGCAGACTGGAGGCAGTAGAAATTATATAAACCACATTGAATTTATCTGCTCCAAATCTGTAGTATTTACATTTTACTGAGAGAAAGGTGCCTCAGGCCATGCTGGATGCTCCAGGTGGGATCTGGGCTGGAGGTGGGCACAGGCTGCTGCTCAGCCCAGCACTCTGGTACATGGCCTGTCTTGAGAAGGTTATGCCTTGGTTTTCACACTGGTGGAGGCAAGACAGTGGCTGGCAGCTGTTGAGGGAGAGGAATGAAGTGAACAGCACTGTTGGGGTGGATTTGTGGTCTTGTGGGGAAGGGCAGCTTTCCCACTTCTGCCGGCACAGCTGCTGTAACACAAGGTTGCACTCCTTAGGCTTCTTCTCACTTGTCTTCTGCAGCTGCTCTCGGTGAACACTGGTTAATTAGTAACGTTCTAGGTAGTTGCTGTTCTTTTGCCTATCGGGTGATGACTGTGGGGCTTACAACTTTTCTCTCAGTGCTAGATGAAGCCACCAGTGCCCTGACAGAAGAGGTGGAGCATGAACTGTACCGTGTGTGCCTTCAGCTAGGCATGACACTGATCAGTGTGGGACACAGGACCAGCCTGGAAAAGGTGAGATGATGTCTTGATGGCAAGACAAGGGAAGTAGGGAGGGCCCCTGGCAAGCAGAAGAGATTGACTGAGGCTTGAGAGCCTTGCTGTGGGAGGATATGCTCTCATAGAGACTTCTGTCAGTCGTTGTGTTATTGAATTGCAGTTCCACAGCTGGATTTTGAGACTTCATGGGGAGGGAAGATGGGAGCTCAGTCGATGTGACAAGATGAAGAGGCTCCCAGCTGGGGAAGGATGCTGAATAACGTGACCTGGTCTGGCCAGCTGCAGAACCTGCACATGCGTCTGAGACCTCTGGAGAGCAGACATGGAGCTGCCAAGCCAGCAGCTGTCAATAAGGAATTCACCCAGCACAAGACCGCTTCTGGATTTTGCTGATGGGCACAGACAAATGTGAATTCATGATGGGGGCTTCTGCCAGGACCAGACACATCTATGCCATTCTTCTCCCAGCTCCCTTCTCCCACATCCCTGCTTTACATGGGGAAAAGGGCTGAGCTCTTAGAGTGCCCAAAGAGAAGGTGCTGCTTCGTGGGGCTTGTAGAAGCAATGACCACAAGAACCCCCACTTGTCCAGAGTGCAGTGGTGCAAGGCTAGGATGCAGCCTCCTGTTCTACACTCTGTGTATCCCTGGGACTTCTGTCTGTTTGATACAGAGCTCTGCAGAACAGAATTCTGCTCCCATGGCTCTGTTCAAGGTTGTGACTTTGAGCAGAAGCCAAAGGAGGCAACATAGCGGGAAGAGAAAGCTGGCGTGTCTTCACTCTCCTTATGACACAGGGTTACAGGTCAAAGGAACACATTTGTATTAAAACCTGGAGCCTGTTTTCCAGCTATGTTTACAAAAGAAGTCAGTATTTGTTAACCAGACTGCTGCAGCTTTTCTTTCTGGGCTTTGCTTTGCAGGACTTGCTTGTCTGTTGGCATTGGTCCTGGGCTAGAGTCTTGCTGAAAAGCAGAGCAGGGGTAAGAGAAATGTATCTCCCAGGGCAGGGCATCTGTCCTTTTGCTACCTCCACAGCTACTGCAAGGCACAAGGGACACTATTGAGGGCTTTTGACCCTCTGCTTTCAGGGGAAGGAAGCAGAACTCTCCTCCTCTCACTGTTCTGCCTGTGATGACCCATATTCTCTCCTCTGCTTCCCATAGATGTGTGGAGATAGAGATTTTGAAGGTCTCTGTGTTGCAGAGAGGTCACAGAGAGGACTGCAGCAGAGGTACAGTCTCTGAGCACTTACTGGCCATCAGTTGCTTAGTGACATTTCTGGATGTGGCCCCAGCTCTGCAGTGGCTGCTGGCAGAGCCAGGCTAGCCTCTCTTCTGCCAGTCCACCAGGCACTTGTGTCCCTCTATGATCTGCTGCACAGCTTCATGGTCATCCAGGGTGGTTAGGTCCCCGAGCTCACTGGCCTTACCCTCCACAATTTTCCTCAGCACTCGCCGCATAATTTTCCCCGAGCGTGTCTTGGGCAGCCGGTGTGTGACCTGCGATGAGGAGAAAGGTTGCTAAGCAGAGATAAGGCCGAGGGTTGGCTGGGGTGTCAGGGTGGGCTTTGGGCTCAGCTTCTGTGCATTACCTGAACGTACTCTGGAGCTGCGTACTTGGCAATCTTTTGTGAGATAAGCTCCCGTAGCTCAGCAGGGAGAGTCTCCTGCGTGAAGCCACTGTCCTTCTTCAGCACAACAAACACGTAGGCTCCTGGCAGAAGCACCACTGGGTTAGAGAGCACCACGTGCAGCGTGCTCCCAGGGGCCTGCCTGGAGCTACTGCCAGGACAGGTCCCCTTCTGCTGGTAGCCTTAGGGGATGCTGTGTAGCCTGAGCTGTAAGTTCTTTTGGCAATGGTGCTTCTGGAACCTGGTGCAAAGCCCAGCTGGTTCTTGTGTAGGGTGCAGGAGCTATGCTCAGATCCCAACTAACATGCCATGCAATGTTGGCACAGTGTTGCCACCAGCAGTGTCAGTGCCAGTTCCCACTGCAGTGCAGTAGCCCTGCGAGAGACATTTCAGGGGTAAGAAAGTGAGCATTTTACCTTCTCCCTTGAGCTCGTGTGGGTAGCTGATAACAGCAGACTCTGCCACTGCCACATGGTGATTCTGGAAGAGAACAGGGCTAGGGTTTGGCTGAGTGCTTTTCACAGGCTGGCTACCCGACCTGGCTTGGCTGTTGGCAAAGAGATAAGGGAGGGCCTCAGATGGCCTGTGCCCTTTTTCCCCTCTTGCCTCAGCAGGTGTGTCTGAAAGTCTTCCCCCTGCCCCTGCCTGATTTAGGCTTGCACCTTCTAGACCCTGTTCTGTGCCTCTAGCTTACTCCTCCAGGTTATTCCACCAGGTTCCACAGTCTTTACTGGCCCACAGATGTTGCTCCTTAACATGCCTGGCTGCTGCTTTCAGATACACCCACTTAGAGCATCAACCTTATTGAGCTTTATCCCTCCTTTGCTGCAGAGAGACAGATGGGAGGGAGCACTAGGGGAGCTCTTTCCCCAGACAGGCTGTGGGTCCACCACTGCTCCCTAGAGCTTCCTTGAGCACCATCAGTGTACTTTACCTCCTACCCACACCTCTTACCACAACATCTTCCACCTCTGCAGTGCCCAGCCGATGTCCACTGATGTTGATGATGTCATCCAGCCGTCCTGTCAGCTGGTAGTATCCCTCACTGGTACGATACGCGCCATCCCCAGTGAAGAAAAACCCTGCAGTAACCAGAGCGATGCCATGGACACTTGTTCTGAGCTGCTCACCAGCCACACTCACCTCACCCCCTTCTTTACTATGGCACCAAGACTCTTGTACTTTGCTCCTTCCTCAGCTGCTCAAAGTGAGCATTTTTAACACTCCTCCTGTCTCTGTTGGTACCTGCTCTATCACCAGACTCCGTATGTCATTCCACAGTGTGCTGGCTAATGCCAAGCCTGCCTCATCACCATAGGCCAGGAGCATTTTGCCCTAGTACGGGTGCCTGTGATCCTGTTGCTTCACATCAAGACACACACACACTTGGACATGCTCAGTGCCTCTGCGTGAGTGACAGAAGCTGACAAGGTTTGCAAGAGATGCACCAAGAGGTGTCTCTCTGCTTGAGAGGACTGAGAACAGAAGACAAATCCACTGCCTTAAAACCATGTGATCCAAGGAGGAAAGTTGTTGAAAAAGACTCTTTCTCAGGGCAATGTGAAGGTATTGAGCATGGGAAGATGAAGGGCCTCAACACTGTGGAGGGTCTATGGAAGAATGGAGCAGTAGTAGGAGGTTTCCAGAATCCTGTTCCAGTGCAGAAAACCAGTAGGCAGACCCAACCCTACCAAGCTGAACACCTCTGCAGTCAGTTGCCACAAGTTTTCCTTACCTGGGTAAGGAGTCAGATAGGTTTCCAGAAATCTCTTGTGATCGTTGTAAATGGTTCGTGCCATACCTGGCCAGGCTTGTGAGATACACAGGGCTCCAGAGATGTTGTTTTCCAGAAGCACATTTCCCTGTCAAATAATTACATTTTAGTAACCATGATTGAGGTACTTGGGGTGCTCGGAATGCTTGGTCATTGCCTGTTTAACCACCCTGTGATGGAAATGTCAGGGAAGGCAGTGAGCAGAGTCCTGTGCCACTCAGCTCTGATCAGATCTGCTCAGTCTCTCGTGGCAAATGTCTGCATGCCATAATGAGATGCAGGGCCCCTGCAGGGAGGCTTCCTGTTCCTGCCCTGCTGCCTCACCGTGGAGAGACATGTGCCAGAGAGCCCAAGCACGGCACATCTTGCCAGAAGATGCTAGGGCAATGCAATGTCTGCACTAGCTGGAAGACCAGCTGCCCTCTTAGTCCCAGTACAAAGAGGGTGCTGTCAAGAAGAGGTGAGCAGAAAAGACATGGCTGCAGATCTCCACTCCTATCAATATGTACCCACTGCAAGTGCCTGGGCTGTGGGTTATAAACGTACCTTGTCGTCCAGGAGGGAGGGGCTGATCCCAAAAAAGGGTCTCATAGCCATGCCTGGAAGAATTTCAGCTCCAGGATTGGAAGGACGTGGTGAGATACAGATCCCTCCTGTTTCTGAAGTGAAAGAAACTAAATGCTCATCAAAGTCAAGGACAAGGGGAAAGACAGGTAGTGCTTCTTGGTCAACAGCCTTTGCCCCGGCCTTCTCTGCACTCTGCTGGATCACAGGCTGGGGCTGGGTTTGCCAGAGCTGGGGAAAGGCTCTACATAAGGGTAATCCTGCTCATTTGTCTAGCACAGATCTGCTTCCTAGCATCAATTCCCCTATATATTTCCATGTTAGCTTTAAAGGCCATTTATCTCTTTCATGTTTTGGTGCTCGTGGCCCAAAATGGGTCATACATTGACCAGCATTGCTCATACAAGAGTGTCCATAAGAACCATCCCCACTTGTCCAAAAAAAAAAAACCAAAAAACAAACAACAAAACCCTAGCAGGTCACTCTTTAAAGCCTAGGAGAGCAGAAGCTGAAATGAGGATCTGTATGCATCTCACCGGTTTGCCACCATGTGTCCACCACTGGGCACCGTGTCTCGCCAACCACATGGTAGTACCACTCCCATGCCTCCTTGTTGATGGGTTCCCCCACTGCAAGGGAAAAAGCAAGTGTACAGAGCTGGCAGATCACGTCAAGGACACAAGTTTCTCAGGGCCTGCTTGCAGAGGCACCTCCAAATAGTGCAGTCTTCCACCTTTCCACTTTCAAGAGCTGCTTCACTTGGTGTTTGTGGGAAGAGGCACAGCCTGACGATGCCCAAGGATTTGCCAGCCCATGCCCACACGAGTTACCTGAGCCAAGCACTTTGAGAGAGGAGCGGTCGTGTTTCGTTACCCATTCGTCGCCGTATCTCAGGAGCAGGCGGATGGCAGTGGGTGCCCCGTAGAACTGGTTAATCTTTAACCTCTCCACCATTTCCCAGTAGCGCCCTGAGGTGGAAACAACCAGTGAGCATCCACACAGGTCCTCCCAGCCCAAGGACTGGGACAGAGGAAGAAGTGAGAGCAGGGGCTTCCCTGGTGGCGTGTAGACTCTCAGCCAAGATAATCCCACACTGGGGAGGACCAAATCAGTGCAGGAGCAGAAGCAGCCTCTTTTTGTCCACATGACTTAATTCTACTGCTTTCCCTGATGCAGGAGGGGACAAGGAGAAACAGCTTCACCCCTGGAGAAGCAACAGTGGCTTCCTAACCAGAGGAACCCTTGCCCTTGTAGCTCAGCTGTACGCAACTCATGGTCTGCTCCTGCAGCAACAGAACACTTGCTGCCTGTGTTCGGGCATCAAGCCACCAGCTGCCTACCTAGCATGGGTCTTGCAGGGTGGCTGTGATATGTCCCTGACCCTTACTCACCAGGGTTAGGATGGACAGGAGTGCTCTCGAAAAGAACTGTGGTGCCACCATTGCAGAGGGGGCCATAGACCACATAAGTGTGCCCTGTGATCCAGCCAATGTCTGCCACACAGCCAAAGATGTCCCTGTCCTGGTAGTCGAACACATACTGTGTGAGAGAGGAGAGGCAGTGAGTGGTACAGCTTGGGCCTAGCCCTCACACCAAGAGACACAACTAGGAGCAGTGTATCCTCTCTCAGCCCTAATGCTATTGCATCCTTGTATCTTCCCATCACCCCTGCAGAGACACCTTCTTCCTGCAGAAGGTTTCTTAAAATATCATCAGAAAAATGTAAAATTAAATGTCAGGTGCTTGATGAAGGTGCAGGAGAAGACACTTTGGGGGAAAAAAATAAAGAGGAAAAAAGGAAACCACAACACAGCCAAATTTGCTGTTTTCCAAAGGAGAGAGATACAGCCTCTCTCTTGCTGAGCTCAGCAAGGAGCCCAGCGCAGGATTAGTGAAGCAGCAAGCAGCAGGTCTGCAAGATGCTTCAGCTCAGAGCTACCCCAACCTGCCCTCAGGAGTTGGCACCTCTCTACCTCAGCTGGATGGGCATAGCCCTATATCTGCAGGCAGACAGAAAGCAGAAGGTCTTCTTCCCCTCTGCCCCTTTTTCCTCAGGAGACCCTTGGCTGCAAGACTGGATCATGGGAGAGGAATGCCTGCCCTTTGCAAGGCAGGACTGAGTGCTACCAGACTGGCAGCAACACATCCAGCTTCCTCAAGCTTTCTCCTTCATTTCCTTTACTCAGCACCAGGAAAGCTCCCCAGGGCTCAGTTTCCCAGTAGCCCATCACTTCCTGCCTTCTGCTCTGGAGCATCAGCTACTTTGGACTCTTTCTGCATCTCCTTGTCTGCAAGCTGATGGCTGGGGACTGTGGGGCCTCAAGTACTCCAGGGTGCTTGTAACAGAAACTTCCCTGCTTGCTCTGTTTCTTTTTACCTGAGCAGTGAATTATGGCAGCAGTGGTCTGCCCAATCCAGCTGCCCCATCTGACTGAGAGATCTGAGTATGCCAACCCTGTGTCACCATTTCCAGTGCTCTTGTGCTAACACAGCTATGTGCTGCTCACTCCCTCCCTGCCATCCTGCAATGGCAGCCCTGGCTCTCACAAACCACCTCTGATGATCTCAAGAGGATGACATATCATGCTGGGCACAGCTGTACAGACAGCTTAGCTTATGGGAAGGCTTCCACATGCCTCCTGCACATATCCCAGGATGTCTGGCCTCCAGCACTCACAGGTGACAGAGAAGACCCCACCAGCCTTGAGGCTGCTCAGAGAGTGCATGGTCTGAGGCACTGCTGGAACTTCAGTCACACACAGGAAGAGAGAGACTCAAAGCTAAGGAACTGTTCAAAGAGGAACTCTCTCACCTAGGGTACTCCATATAATGTCTTAGGAAATGTCCCTTGCAACCGTTCCTACGGCCACTCCACACTGTGCTCAGCAACATTTTATCCAGCTCTGTCAGAGTTTGCTCTGGGCAAGCTAGGGGTGAAAGGCTTTTCTCTTCCCAGAGATGACCTAGACTCTTCTGGCATAGGTCTTTGGCTTTGAGGGCACTCACCAGTTTTTACACATATCCTCCCAGAAGCACTGCCTTTGATCTGCTGTGTTGGGATAGTTACACATAAGGAAAGCAAGCCGGAGGTTTTAGGAGCAGATTGGCTGCTTCTTAACTCACCTGGTAATATGAAATTGCCCTTTTGTAAGGCTGAGCATCCCACTCAATGATTCAGTCTAGGATAAGGCAGTGAAAGAAAGAAGAAAGCCAAGATGGTAGCTCAGAGGTCTATGTGTTTGGGAAGCTATGCTCTGGAGCATGTACTGCTCTTCCCCACTACCTGTGGGGAGACGTGCTTTGCTGGGCTGATGCCCTAGGAGGACATCCCAGAGACTTTACTCTAGATAACAATGATCTCATGGTGCAACAAGGCAGCACATCTATTCCCTGCACTGCCTGTGAACTGCTAGCTCATGAGCACTCTGCGGCTGGGATCCATTACCTTGTGTGTAAGAGCAGCAAACAGCAGGTAACCAGCTTGGGAATGAACCAAACCCTTGGGTTTGCCAGTGCTGCCTGATGTGTAGAGAAGGAAGAGCATGTCTTCACTGTCCATGGCAGCAGGCTCACAGGATGCATCCTCCTTCACCATCTCCTGCCAGAAAGAGCACAGCATTTGCCTCTTAGGAGTCTCACAGGTTTTTCTGTATTGTCCCTACACCTGGGCTGCATATCTCTCCCCAAAGCCTCCCTCCAAGCACCTGCACCAGCCTTCTCCCACCCCCATACCATACTCCTTGCCTTGCTCCCTCCCCTTGCTTACAACCTGAACTCTCTTTTGCCTTGCTGAGCTGGCAAACTGCTCAGTCAAAGCAGACCTGCTGAGTAAGAGGCAACTATTTTTACTCTGCCACTGCTTTGACCAGCGTAGAAGTTATCCAGGAAGCCTTTCTATCACTAAAAGCTTGCAGATAGGATGAGCAGAGGCAGGAGACCTCTGTGCAGCTCCAGAGAGCTAACAGAAACACACTGCTCATCTATTCATAAACAGTGCTCCATGCTGGAAGCCTGACCATCCTGTGTGCCACAAATAACAGGCACATGAGCAACCTCACTGCCTGCTTCCTTGGACACAAGCTGCCAGCAGCACTCACAGAGGATGCCAAGTCTACAAAGTGTGACCAGTGCAGTGGCAATCTACGGCTGAGCTCTCAACATGTCACCCCATGTCTGGATGTTTCTGGCCCCTGATCCATCCTACTATACACTCTGGGTTGCACTTCCTGCCCCTGACAATACAGGGCTGGTGTGGTGGGAAGAGCCACCAGTTATCCATTCTGACAGCTCCTGGGACTGTCCTGAACTCATGTGCAGATCCACATGAGTGCTGCAAGACAATGTCCCCACACAGTGTCAACACCAGCAAAACTGTTGTGGCCAGCCAGGACCCTCTCTTCACCACATGTCCCCTCCTCCAGAGTGGGCACATTGTCCAGGAGAAGCAGCAGTAGTCAAGCAACCTCTCACCTCCTCCAATGGCACATCCAGGGCTGTCATGGGAACCTTGCTGTCTGTCCTCATGGAAACCAGAACCCGTTTCACTCCTGGGCACTGCTTCACAGCCTGGTCCACCATCTTCTTTAGCTCAATGACCTTGCCACCTCTCAGGCTCTGGTTCACTGTGATCACTGTCTCCGACTGGGCTGCAAAAGGCAGAAAAGTCATATAAGGACTCTCCATCAATCACAGCAGTTTGGGTCTACCATGACCCTGCACCCCTCCCTCTGTCTCCCCACCCCTGTTGCCCATTTCCTCCATTTAGCAAAACCAGTGGCTTTTGTCTTTGTTTCCCATTCATTCATGCCAGTACTGCATCCCCTCAGAGAAGATGCCATATCCCAGACTTTCAGTCCCTTGGATGAAGGAGAAAACTAGTCCATCCCATGTGTTGGAAGATATTTAGTGAACCCACACCATTTCCTGGGGTGCTAATCCCTGCTCCATGGCCATACACCATGGCAAGGCACCTTCAATTAGCCCAAGGATCCTTACTCAGAAACCCTTTGCCATCAGCACAACCCTGAGCTCCTCAGCTGCTGAACCAGCAAGCTCAGCACTGTCTCCCGAGGGAGACACGTGTCCCTGTAACCCACTGTCTCTTACCATCCCGGATCCTGTCTGCTAGGGAGTCTGCACTGAATCCAGCAAACACCACAGCATGCACAGCGCCGACACGGGCACAGGCCAGCATGCTAGCCACTGCCAGCGGGCAGGGAGGCATGTAGATTGTCACCCTGTCACCCCGTGTCACTCCTTGTCGTTTCAAGGTGTTTCCCAGGCGGCATGTCAGCTCCAGTAGTTCCCTGTCCAAAGAAGCAACACCAGAGTTAGAGACTTTCTTGCGTATCTTAACTGTGTGAATAAGGAAGGGGAGGGGGAAGGCTTCAGAGTCATAGGCATGCAGCTTGCATCCCTGCACTTCCTAGCCCCTCCATGCTAGAAGTCAATGGGAGAGCTATAAAATGTCAGCAGGAAGGAGGAGACAGTCACTAACCTGGGCAATTATTTATGGGAAAGAAATCAATCAGAATGACCTGTTCACAGAGCCTGACAGTCTCACTGGCCAGCATGGGGAGCAGTCACTGGCAATTCCTCTAGCTCCGAGAGCCCAGAAAACCTCAGCTGACTTCCCCAATGACAACCTGCACATTCTTTATCACCCTGCACACTGGAGCAACACACTGCCCTGCAAAGCTGGAGGCTACACGTGAGAAGCTAGATATCTTCCCTATGAAAACAAGGCCTCGTGCTTTGCTAAATCTGGGAAGGTCAAGTCCTCCAGAACTTGTGCCCATCAACAAGAACAACAGCTGCAGTAAAGTCATGAATGAAACAATGCCTCTCCCGAGATGTATCCCTCCCAGAAACCATGACTTGGCTGCCAGTGGCTCATTTCAAGGACTCTCCATGGGCTCTCCATGCAAGGAGACTGGCAGAGGTGGAAGGTCACGTTTGTCATGTGAGGTGTGGAGCCAGGGAGGATGGAGGGACTTGTTCTGTGTGCAGAGTAGATTCTGCAAGGCAGACTTGGAGTGTGAGCAAGCCGAGCTGTAAGGTGAGAGGCTCAGACCAACCCTACAGGGTCAGACACGCAGTGCCCCCAGAAAGCCAAACCCGGCAGCATTGCAGACATATCCCTGAGCATGGGAATTCCCAAAACTCAAGTGGCTTCTCCTGCTGGCCATGTACCTGCATGTTTAGGCACTGGGAACCTTACTGGGAAGGCAAGTGTGTGACTGTCCTGTGTAGTCTTGCCTACAGGCATTGTAGCACTGCCATGAGGGGCTTACATCTTGCATCTGCCTTCTCAGCTGGATATGGACTTCATGGGGCCCAGAGAGATAACTGGGAGGTTGGCTGAAGGCTCAAATCAGCACAGGCAAGCCCGCAGTCACCATGCTGTTGATCTATGTATGTGAAGAGATGCTGCATCCTCTCATGATACACAACAGTGGGTTGGCCCTGTGCAGTGTTGGTGCACACTGCAATATATCTCTCGTACATGCTCAGGGGTAAATACTGACCTGTACGTGATCCGCACCTCTTCTCCTGGTTCATCTTTCTCCCATATTAAGGCCACTTTGTCTGGGGCTACATGGACATGTCGGTCCAGACAATTCACTGGAAAAGATGACCCAGTTTCATTGCTAGAGAAACCCTAAGTAACTCTTAGCTCCCAGCACCAGCAGTCCTATTTTCAGATCAGAGTCAGGGCTCTGTGTGTGTCATCTCAGTGTTAGCCTTCTGCATCCACTGAAACAACTTTGTTGGACACCACACAGCAGATCACAAGCACTGTCCCAAGCCTGTTACGCTCCTCACCTCTCCAATACCTCCTACTCACTAGTACCAGCATCCTTCTTATTCACAACCTATCACAGTCCAGAGCAGACACTGCCCAAAGTCCTTTTGGAGGTCACATCCCCAGTGCTTTGGCAAACATTAACTCAGCTGTCACTCCACCTGGCACTGCCTTGAAGCTACCTGGGAGTGGACTAGAGCAGTTTTTCAGTAATGATGCTCCTAAATAATAAATGTAGGATGAAGTAAAGCTCTTCACAGGAAGGCTGCAGGGTGCTTCAGTCCATGGAGGAAAGCCAGCACCAGGAATACATAGTCCCTGGCTTTCCAGGGATGTAGTAGGTTGAGGCTTTGGCTGTGATGCTGACAGCTGCAATTTTCTCGGAATCTTTGTTCCACTCCACGCTTTCCTCAAACCTGTTACTGAAGTCATAGGATGATGCAGCAGCCCCCGTTTGTGAACCAAAATGCCTGTCTTTTCTTTTACAAACCATTTGCAGCTTTCCAGGAGAAAAAGAAACACACACAAAGGGGAAAAAGTAAGATCTCAAATCCCAAAGGCAATTAACTCCTGCTCTCCTGCCCAAATGTGTAACACCTGTTTTCCAAGAGGTTTGTTTTGTATTTTGAATTCAGTCCAACAGTGCAGTGAGCAGGACAAAGTGTTACCAATCACTATATCTTCCCCAGTAGCCCCAGCCCACAGAAGAGCCTCTCATGCCTGTGGAGAACTTCATTGCTCCTGTATTTTGCTCTCTGCAGAATGCACAGTGCCTTTACTGGACAAGGATACCCCTAGTGCCTGCTGAAGGCAGGGAGTTTGGTGCTGTTACCTGTGGTCCTGCAGAACAGGCCTCCTGCATTGCTGTGAGATCCATGGAGGCTGAGAGGGGGCAGCCTGGCTTCCAGCACACTCCAATCCAGCTGCAGCTCCTCCTTAGGACCAACCACATCCTTACACTACAGCCACTGCAGTACCAACTGGACCTTTTGGGGAATCCCCTCACACCAAACCATTTAATTCTGTGCTCCTCCAATCTGTTATTGAGGCCCAAACCCTTGGCAGAGAGAAACTCACAGGCACCCGATGGTCTGCCACGTCCATCTCCCTCCTTACCTGACACGTTCAGCTGCCCTCCCAGGAACCAGGAGACCTTGCCCTGCTGCAGATTGCAGTTCTGGACAGAGTGGAAGGGGGTGATCCAGGTAAGCCGGCTTCTCCCTAGCATGCCCCAGAAAGCATCCCCCTGCTCCACTGACACGTTGTACAAGCCTTGGTGGTCCTTGGCCCCAAGGAAGGCAAGGGCTTCAGGCATGTAGGCAGTGAGAGGTCCATGGCTCCAGGCTCGGGTAGCTGCCAGTCCAGGGAGGCATCTGAAAGCCTGAGGAAGAGCTTTGGGGCAGTAAGTCCTGGCCAGCAGCCTGGCTGTCATTGCAGGGTCCCTGCCTCTTACCCAGCAGATGGGTGCCCAGAGTCCTCACAGATACCGGGGACACCCAGCTTGGTTGGGAGCTGGAGCTACATCACCCTGGGCTGGCTGGAAACAAAGCAGCTCTCCCAGGCAACGAGCCTGGGCACTCCTCTCCCCTGCCTCTATCCTCTCCTCCTCTCTTCCAGACCACTAAGGCAAAAAGAAATTCAATCCCTTTAATGGAGGGGAAAGAGGTGGGTGGAGTATTTGACTGAAAATAACCTTCATGCTAATCTGAGTCCTGACAACTGTTCTTGAACAAGAGCCAGGGTCAGCAGGTGACTGGGCAAGGCTCTACCAGTCTGCTCCAGATCCCTCTACTTTGTCCCCACTTGCTTCCCTTCCACCTCCCTGTATTCATCCCCATGCCCTCACTCCCCACAGTCCCCTGGCTGCAGCCCTCCACTCAAGTCCTCTGCCAGCCAGGAGGGCAGCCTGGTGCAGCTCATCTGTAAAGTCCCACCCATGCTAGGACTGGGTGATGGGATGATCCCCTCCACAGAATTAAGAGCCATTCTCTGCAGAGCACTGAGCTGTGCTAACTCCCATGAGCCACGGAAGATTTTTCTCTTGTGACAGTCTGCTGCCGGGGGTGNNNNTGGGGGGGGGGGGGGGGGGGGGGGGGGGCAGATATTGTATCATACCATGTTTCACTGCATCACATTCCATCCCACCTCACTGTTGGGTGGCTATCAGCTTTGTCCTCTCTGGGAGGCTAGTCTGGTCTCTCTGCCTCCTCTCAAACACTTCAGTTTGATCTGTACCACATGATGAACGAGGAATACCTAATGAGGGCGTGGTGGAGCAGGTGGTGGTGGTTGAAGTGAAACACTGCATCCTGTCTTCTCAAGCTGAGACCTCCCACCACCCACTGCAGCAGAGAGAAGCTGCCTTTCTGCCTTCCAACAGCTGCTTCTTTTTTTTTTCTCCACTTTCCTTCAAGCCCTATACAGGTAGTGGGTTTCTTTAGGCAGAGACTGGAGATTTCCTTTATTTAATTGACCAGGTTTCCCTCCTTTGCCAGGGAGTGCAAGAGCAGAAAAAGGCTCTCCCTGCAAACAGGGCTGTTCTCAGCTGGGCAGACTGATGAGATGAACAGCTGAGATGAGTACATTTCTTCATAGTACAGCATTACTCACGGTCTGCAGGGCTGGTATGTTTGGTGAACAGGCTGAACACATGCACTGTTTGCTGGCATGTGCACTCATCCCAGACTACACACCTAATTTGTGTTAAAGCTAGATAAGGATAGATAGGGTGCCTCTGAAGAAATGCAGTGCTGTGGGCTTGCAGCCTCTCCACAAAGTGGAGCCCAAGCAGCCTCAGCATTTCACAAAGTCTCTCATTTCCTATTCATATCTGCTCTGCTTTAGGCTTTTTTCCCCCTGTAAGACACCAAGTTTTTCCATCAGACCACCCTCAGATGCCCTCAGCAGGACAAGCAAATCTCAGTTCCTTCCCAGATAACTCAGTGTGGGCTCCTGCTGCTCTCAAATCAGAGCTCACCTTGCTGGAAATCCCCCGTCCGTGCCCTTCCCTCTCAACGAGCTCCCCTGCACTTGCAGGATCTGTCTGCCACCTCTGCTACTCAGACCAGCTGGGCCCTGCAGTCTCCTCTTGGCAGAGAGGCTGAGCCTGCACAAAGGGCTGCCTGGCTCTCTAATGCCAGGGTGCAGGTGATATGAGGTGGCCCAAAGCACCAGGGCTGTTCTGGATGCTGCAGTGACTTGTTCTCTGACCAGTTGTATGCCATGATGCCTAACTCCCACCCCAGATACCTCAAAGGGAGAACAGCATCCAAACCTCATCTTCTCCATGACTGGGTGGGGAGGAAGGTGCTGATGTCTCTCTGCAAAACTTTGGAGGTCACATCTCTCTCTGGCCATAGTCTGACATCCATCTCCCTCTGTTTTGGCTGAATTCACCCTCCTTGAACATTAGTGACTGGACTTATACACAGTATTCCCGTTTAGTTTTATTCTTGTTCATATTTTTACAGAAAATGGCACATAAATCACAGATGCTGGATGACTAGAAGTTGTTACAGCTCCATATCTCAAACACCTCAATACTGAATTATTTTCTCACTGTATATACATTATTTACACACCATGGGCTATCATCTAACACATCAAACGACTGGGAGACAAAGACAAACAGGGGCCGGATGAAGCGACTTAACCTCTGATGGAATGAAAACAACAGCTCTGGGGAAAGGGCGCTCACAGCTGAAAGCAGGACAGAAGGGGTCACCTGGAAGCCACTGTCCTACTGTTTTTGAAGGGGAATAATGCCTCACTGGAGTGGGAAGGTAATAGTACCACAGAGCAGGTTTGGCTGCATGGGTCTGCATATGCTCTAGTGGGGCTGGCTGGGATATGTATGTACACATTATGGGATGTATTGAGGTGGATGTGCATGGCTGTCATTCCATTTAACACTCAGAGGGTGAGCTGGACAAATTTAATTCAATCAATACATTGGGCCGATGTTGTCTCATCTGGAGTAATGTATTCAGTAAATAAATTTACCATTCAAGCCCTCTGCAGGAGTGCAGGGCTTTGGCGTTTGGGGCAGAGAAAGAACTAACTGTGGGGGCCAGCCCTGCAGAAGCCAGCAATACGGACTGGGATCACCTCGAGGTGCCAGGAAGGACTAAGGTGTCATGCCCACAGACTACATCTGCCTCTCCCTGCCAGATGGATGCAGAACTTAACCGCTCTAAAGCTGCAGCCCCTTCCCAGCAGACCTCAGTGCTGGGCATGGAGTGGAAACTGCAAACCACCCTGGGTAGGGAGTCCCAATTTCATGCAGACATAGCCATGGGCTTGTCCCATTACGGCCTGGGCCAGAGGCAGAGGTAATGGCTGTGGAAAGGTGGTGGGTCTGTCTGGGGCACGACAGAATGGGGTGCCAGGGGAAGGAGCCCTGGCAGCACTAGGAAGAGAAATGCACCAAGAAGGGGTATGGTAGCAGGGAGCAGGCTCACTCCAAGATAGCAAATCGGGTCTAGGGCTGAAGCAGGAGAAGAGAGCCCCAGAGCTGGTCACAAGTCCAGAGGGACCTAGAGCCTCAGTGTCCTCTTGGGTGGCAACAATGATGGGACACCCTGCAGTCCCCCAAAATGAAGGAATGAGGGGATGAGGAAAGCCCAGCAGAGTGGAGGAGCAATGAGTAGGGATATACTCAGGGGGAGCAGGTCAGGGGCATCCTGCCAGGCAGTCTCAAATGAAGAGACCAGGGCCCTGCTCCCCAGGCAGGGGCAGGCAGGGGACCCTGGCAGTCTAAGGGGGAACAGAACCCCCGGAGGACACAGTGTCTGTCAGGGCTGGCTTTCACTGCCTCTCCCCTCCTAGATCAGCTTCTCCTCCTTCTGCAATGAGTTCGACTTCTCCATCTGTCTCTCATCCTCTGCCTCTGCTGCCTCCTCCCCTGTCTCCGTCTTCCTTCCTGGGGCCGGGATGTCCCCAACGATGGTCCCCAGGACTTTGGTGCTGTGCTCCTGAGCTTTGGCCCTGAGGGCGGCAATGCTGTTTTCTCTCAGTTCCTCTTGGGAAATGGTGGTTTTGGGATCCGGGCCCCTCTCTTCCTTGTCACCTTTGTCAAGCTTGGGCAGGGCCTGGCGCTCCACCTCCGTCTTCCTCCCCGCCTCAGCTGCTGCCTCCAGAGACTTTTTGTGCATCCCTAAAAAGAATTGTTGGTATTCGGGTTTAGAAAAGCGCCTGGGCATGGGAAAGCCATCTTGAACTGAAAACAGCAAAGATAAAGAGAGGCCAGAATTAAGGAAAAGCAGAAACCCTCGCTTCACACAGCAGTCACTGCCAGTCGCTTGTTCTGGCCCCCCGTGAGGGCAGTCCAGGCAAGGCAGCTGCCTGCTGGGGCAACACAGGCATCTATGGCCCTAGGGTGTCCCCAAGGGTCTAAAATTACTCTCCCCCTCGTTTCTTTCTGTGAACCTAAAGCTAATTTGTCTTGGGAACAAGAGTCTCAGACAGTAGCACAGTTGCCTGAGCTTCACTGAGGCTAGGGAGAGAGATCACTCATTGCCTAATCCTGTATCAACCTACTCCTCACACAACCCACCCCTTCACCTCTCTATTTCACACAGATGGAAGGAGAGGACAACCTGTCGTCAATAAGCCAGACACTAGCTTTGAGGCAGAACCAGCTTGAAAAGTCAGAAAGCAGGAAGCAAAGAGCAGGAGCGTTGTAGAGTAGCTGCTACCTCCAATATCTGCACAGAAATGTAGCTCCTCCAGGTGCTGAGAAAAGGAGGAGGCAGCAGTGTGCTTCCCCTGGGACCTGGGGCAAGGAGAGTGCGTTTGTGGGTTCCAGCACACTCATAAAGCATCACAGGGCTGTGGGAGCAAGACTGGGACAACCTTCTGCCTTGGTCAAGGGTTGGAGCCCTAGCTCCAGGGCTGGGCACAAAGGAAGTTTGTGCCATATAGAATTCAAAAGCTAAGGCCAGCCTGAGCGTGAGGGACAAATTCCTGCAGGTTAGGATCCAAGGACCAGCAGGGATTTGGGATGAGTGATCAGACTTCATTGATGAGAGACATTGGGAGACTGAGGTGTGGAGGGCAGTGAGGTCCCCCTGCCCTCCACCCATGTTTTCAACATGGCTTTGTTTTCTTCCTCACATTCCCCTGCTTCATCTCAACCCGCTCATCATCCCCCGCAAAGGCGGCTGTTCTCTTACCCAGGAGCCAAGGGGCACAGGACTCCATGATGCCATCCTTGGCAGACTTGAGGATGGACTCGGGCAGCGGGATGGAGTGACGCACCATGGCACCGTAGAGCCCATACTCAGCCATCACACTGCTCCTGCCCCAGCACTTCTCCCTCTTCCGCCATTTGGCCCGGCGGTTCTGGAACCAGACCTGGGGTGGGTGACAAGAAGGGACACGTGTTTGTTTGGTTTTTTTTTCAGGAGAAGCTGTGTCAGTCCCCTTCCCACATGGGAATACACATGTGCTTGTGCAGTGAAACGAAGGCAGACATGTAGATACTGATTTCAAAAGCACTGCGACCTTCTCCCCCCATGCAGCAGTCACTGAGTATCTCTTCCTCCCTCCCTTGCAGGAGCAGCAAGGGCTAAGTGTGAGAGTAGGTCCCATCCCTCTCCGCAGGATGTAATTAATTTGCCGTTGCGGTGTCTTTTTCTAGTGGCTTTTGACTCTCGTGCCTGGGATTTTCTTTCATTATTTACTGGGTGTCTGAGCTGCGGCACAGGGCTGCAGGCAGCAGTGCCTGCAGGGAGGGCTGGAATGGGAGCGGGTGCTCAGGAGAGGCGGGAGGAAAGGGAAGCTGATCTGTGTGCATCGTCCTGAATTCCCAGTTTGAAAAGCCCCTCATCTTCTCAGAAAATTGGCAGAATAATCTCTGAGCTGTGACCTGGGGGGCAGCGAGCAGAGAGGCGGGCGGCAGTGGTGGGGGAATGCTCACAGAAATCTATTAGCGCTCTCCCTCCGATTTCCATTCCTCTTGTCTCCCTCGCCCTCCTCCCTCCCCGGCTCCCCTCCCTTCCCGCCGAGCAGAGGCATCAGCTTTAGATGAAAAATTGCTCGAGGTCTATTCAGAAGGAGGCAAAGGAAGAGTCAGCCCCAGGGGCAGCCCAGGCCTGATTGAAAAATAAGTTAATTTCAGTTTGAATCGATGGGCCTCAGGCACTGAAATATCACGGGAAATTAAAGCAGCTGGTCCCTAGGGAACCACGCCATTGACCTGCGCTAATTAATGCCATAGAGTTACCAGGCCCCTCTCCGAGAGGCAGCCCCTCCCTCCCCGCGGACGCCCCAAACATCTCCTCATTTAACTAATTAGACTCACAGAAAATTGGGTGTTAATTTGTTTAGGACTTTTTTTTTTTTCCCTTCTTCTTCTTTTTTCCCCCTTTTCTATTTTTTTCACCTCCCCTTCCCGAGAAGCACACTGCAGAATGGAAATGAATGGCGGGGTCTCGCTGGCAGATGGATGCTCGGGGTCACTCCGCAATCTTCTCCGACTTGATTGCTTGATTAGGTCGTTAGCACATTAAAAAAAAAAATTGCTTGCCGTCTGGCGCTGGCCTGATGAGTGGGATGAGGCGGGAATCGCCTGGGTAATTTATCTTTTTATACTGCAAAGAATTTGATTTCAATCTGCAGATATATGGAGGTGCCTTTGACACCTGTTTAACATTACAGAGCTGACAGCTTAACCCTCTCTTGTCCCCGCCGCCCGTAGCCGCAGGGAGCTCAAGCTGAAGTGGGGAGACTGGGGCAGACCCCCAGCTCTGCCGCGGGGACCGAGCGGCTGATGCCACTGGATACTGTTCTGCCCTCAACTGGCAAGGCAAGCTCACCTCTTCTTCCTGCGCAGAGGGGAACTGCCCAGCGCAGAAGCCTTACGAGGACAGCTGCAGGGTAGGTGGGTGGCTTGTTCGCGACAGCCAGTCTCAGCCGCTTCTGAGAGCCCGGCCGGCGTGACCCCACAGGGAGCTCTGCATCGTGGCTGGGGTGATCATCCCAGCCGCTGTGATCCCAGCTTCTCCCAGCAGAAGACACTTGGTGCGTGCCGGAGGGGATCTTACAGCCGGGCTGCTTCACCACACAGTTACCTCCTCTGCATGGCAAACAGCCTGATTTACACTTCCGTGCTGCCGATACGTAACCCCTGGACCACGGGGGATTGTGAATCCACCGGGCCTGGAGCGAGGACCCTCCGGAGCACACAGCTGCCTCGCTCCGCTTGCTCTTCCATGACTGCTTGACACGGGGGTTTGTTCGGTGAGCAGGCAGCAGGATGCGAGCAGCCTCCTCACTCCGTGCCGCACGCTCCTCCCGCTCACAGCGCCCGCAGGGCAGCGCTGGAGGGGACTGGCTCAGTCCCTCTGCAGTCTCAGCAGAAAACCCAGTGGGGTTCCTTCACACCCAGCAGACAAGGGCGATGCGGCAGCCATCCTCAACACCTCCGTGCTGCGACGGGGCAGCTCGACCCAATGGGACCAGGAGAGGGATCCTGACCTTTCTGCCCTGGATAAACTAGCACCCCTGGCCACAGACTTCCTCCCTATCTCCCGTGGCTTCAGGGAGAAATTCCTGCGCAACCTGAGATCCAGCATCTGTACACCTGCCTTGTTTGGGGCTGCAAAGATACATTTCCAGGTACCCAGAAAGGCTTGCAGGGCTTGGCTCTGCCCAGATGTTTCTAAATTCCTGGGATCCCAGCCAGGAGGAAGTTTTTCTATCAGGTACCAAGTGGGTAACTTTTAAAACTCTCCTCAGTCCTCTTTTATCCAGTTGTCTCTTCACCAATGCTTTTACCACTTCTCCATTTCCCCTCCCTCCTGCCTTGATGCCCTAGACATTCTCCTCTATCCCTTATGCTCTCCTACTCTTCTCCCAGGCCAAGTCTTAGCTTGCCACAGTGCTGCCTGCTGCCATGAAACCTGCTGTCCTGGAACATCCCCTCTCTCATGACAGGGCCACACAAATGCTGGAACTAGCAAAAAAAAATACCAACCAGCAACCCAATTTTGTCTGGAGCCGGTGGAAATTTTTCAATCAAAAAATGCTGATTCAATAGCACAGGAAAAAAACTGCATCCAGCCAGTGGAAGTATAATCAAAATTATCTATGGCTTTCTTCTGAACACTGCATTTTAATGGTGGCCACCTAAGACATGCAAAATCTACCCTTTAAAGTTAAATGGGAAAAATCAAAATCATATCAACGCCTCAGTAAGATCATCCTGAGATTTCCCAGATAGCTTTGTTGTAATTTGATGAGAATTTCCTCTTGGTTTCCTCTAGGAAAAATGAAAAGATTGAAATCCCAGAATTTCTATCAGAACAGAAATTGGGAGGGGCTGACTGTCTTGCTTTAATACTGGGAGCCACATTTTAATCTCATGCATGAAGTCAAGGGAAAGCAGTGGTGCTCAATACCAAATATGGCTGGGATCAGGCTCCAGCCCAGCACTTCTGTCACAAGCCCATCTTGAGGAGCACAGAGTTACCAGTATGGCAGCGCCAGTATGGCACTGGCAACCCCCACACTATTTTAGATCAGCAGAATGGGCCCATTCTCAGAATTTTCCCCTCATTCAGTTGACTCTATCAGTGCAACTTTCTTCTAGGAGAAGATCTCATTCCTTTTTTTTTTTAATGTTATCAAACTTTCCCTGTGCCTTCATTCTGAGTTGGATTGCACAACAGTTTCTGTAATTCTGAGGTATTTTCAGCTGTGCTGGTACACTAGCCACAACTTCCAAATATGCAGTTATTTGTTATTGACACCTCACTTTTCCTGGAGAGGATTTCACCCTTACACTTACATTTATTCATAGTTTTGGTGTTCTGTGTCTTCTCTGGCTGCTTGTTGTCTTTGCTTGGAGATATGTACTTTGTGTTTTCTTCTGGCTCTGTAAAGTTCAGTCTGCTTCAAGCAACATTTATATTTATCCAAGCTTCCCCTCGTCCCTTTTCATCACGTGGATTGGCTCAGCTTTGTGAAATGCTTTCTTGATGTAGCTGTGCACCATGCACCTTCCTTCTCACTTGCTTCTTTATGGCACAGCCCAGGGTATGGTGGAAGGATGGTGTTTGTGCTTCCACATTTTACAAGCAGTGGTGAAAACCTCTGGTTAGTTTTAGACTGAGGTGAGTCAGATGTTTGTAAAAAGCCATCCCTATCTAATGCACAGAGGCGTCTTTTGAACCAGAGTGCTACAACTTAAGATGATTTACAGCCTTTTTATTATCACACAAACACCCTAAATATAAGAAGATTGCTCCAGGAACTCTATAATTAAAAAAAAAAAAACAAAAAAAAACCAAAACAAAAAAAAAAGACTTTTTACTTTTAAAAAGTGAAAAAACTTGTCCTAGTAAAGAGGACAAATTTGTCTTGCTAATCCAACTAAAGACTTTAGCATTCAAGTGCAGTCTATATGTGCACAGTTGATGTTTAGCAGCCCAAAGCTCTCTCTTGGGCTGCTCCTGAGGTTCCACAAGTGTCATCCCTGCCACACTAAGGGCTGGACCTAGAGTGGTCACTGCTATTGCCAAGCTGGGGACAGGAGCCAAGCATGCCTCTGACAAGGCTGCAGACTCCCTCCATGCACCAGCAGCAGGATAAGATGATTCTTGCTACACAGTGCTTGTTGGCTATGCCCACACACCCTGTAGAAAATGGAGGCTCTTCCATATCCATGGATTTTGGTTCCCTAGGCATAGAAAAACTACAAGACCAAAATTCATCACCTCACACAACCTGCTCTCAAGATGAAGCAGGCAAACAGGTGCTAACATAACCCTTCACTCAGAGAGGACCTGCCCATCAACTCAATCCCTGTCCATTAAGTCCAGAGATGAGCATCATACACTCTCTAACCCCACTTGGCACATCACGCTGACACTGTGTCCTCCAAGAGCAGCCACAACACCATAGCCTATGATCCAAGATAGGAGCAAATGTCAGAACCTTTGGTGTTCTCTCCTGGACCCTTGTTCCTTGTACCTGTGCTTCTGAGACCGTTTTACCAAAATCAGCAGTACTGCAAAGCCTTACATGTGGGGATGTTTCTAACCTTCACCATCTAATTCTCAGCCTTGGTGCCCACTGCAAGTAAAAGTTGAGGCACTTTCTGCTTAGCTGTGGAGTTGCAATGTTTTGGAGTCAAGACAGGCAAGGTTATTCTTGCCAGTTTTTCTCCTCTGGATCACATATGCCAGACACTTCTTCAGGTTATTGATGATGCAGAAAAGCAAAATTGTAGTAGAAGGAAGCCCTCATTTTGCAAAGGGACGTGAGACTCTATGTGTCTTTGCTATCCACATTCATCATATTAGTTTGTTTACCTAATCAGCTCCTGAAACATTTCTGCTAAAGAGAGAAATCTCCCTGAGGCTGGCCATGAGCCAGGAATCTGAATTACCACAGGGATATTTCAAGGCATCTGGGGCATTACTCTGTGTTGCTTCTGTATTGTTTCAACCTACAGTTTTCACTGGTTACACTAATTTTCTTGCCTACTACTTTCCAAGCTGGGTCACCCAGGAGAATTGGTAGTGGCCTTTTTTTTTCTGTTGTGTTTTTTGTTTTGTTTTGTGATAAAAAAAGCCACTTCTCACCTCTTGGAGGAAAGCTCCAGGGTAGATAGTGAGAGATTTATGCATCGCCAAATCGCGTGTTCTGCTTTTGATGTAGCATTTCAACAAGGGTCTTTACCGGCGCCGAGCTTTGCAGAGCGCAAGATGGTCTCAGCCCAAAGCGGTGCAGGCTCAAGCATCCACTAGGTGGCCACAAGCAAATGCGCAGACACACAGACCCGGACAGACGCACCGGCACATGCCTTCAACGCTGACACCATCGCCCCTGCCCGGGCACTACTGGCATGTCCTTTTCGCTCTGGCAATTTCCCTGGAGCAAACCTTCATCCTCAAAGAGACGAAATTTTGCTCTGTGTGATCCCTGCAAAGCAGACATTTCTGATGCTGAACTCTTCAATTGAGGATGCAGCAAAGATATCCTGTCTTACCCAGCCAGGCAGCCTGGGAACTTTCTGGGCCTCTCCTGTGGCATTATCTTGGATTGCATCACTTGTTCTGGTCTCACCTGACACGATAGTGCTGATGGCTTTCTGGCCTAACACACTCATGTCCATCCATGCTCCTCTCCCAGGGATCCACTGTCTTTGGCTGAACCATGTCGAAGCTGAACTTGTACCAGATCTCTTCCCCAACACGCTGGAGCTGCTTGTGTCCCTTTCCCCACCATGCTGCTGATTCTGTCACCTCACTGTATGCACAGTAAAGCTTTGGACATAGAAGCTGTTTCTGAGTGCAATCTCTTTATGCTTCTGCCTGGGTACTGGCTTCCCCTCTCTTGGACCACACAATGCCTGGCCAAGCTCACTATCCCCTTCACAGCAGAATGATGCTCCTAAAAGTCATGTCTAGCAGCACATCTGTCACTTCCCCACTCAAAGCCCTTTGGTGGGTCCAGATGCAGACCAGAGAACACCTCCAGCTCACCTCCATGCCCAGGGCCCACTGCCATCTCAGCACTCAGTCCCTCCAAACAACTATGCCACTCCCTTTCTACCTTCTTGCTTTCCAATCCAAGGCTCTAAAATGAGAGCAGTGAAAATTAAAATCTCCTCTGAAGAAATAGCAATATTCTCACCCTCATATCAGACAAGGCTGGTGGTCCTGGCTGGGTTCTATCAGAGGATGCAAGCACTGCAAAGAACAGCCTCACATCTTCCCTGAAGCACATCTCCATCTACACTTACAATCCATGAGGCTTTACAATGAATTGTCACAAGAGGTCTGACTGGGTTCAGAGGCTTCTCCAAATCCCTCCTCTGTAGCAGTCACCCCAAGAAAGCTTCCTGTCCCCAGGCTGCTGGTGTAAGCTGTACCACTTGTGTAAGCCTGGAAATGGTTTATTGCTGTCTTTACAAATGTAATGTCAAAATTATTGGCACTGTTTATAGTGACATCACTTTCTATGGCTGGTGTAAAATGGGTATGAAGTTAAATGAGAGCAGTAAAGATGCACACGGGTTGCATGGATGATCACAGGACTCATCATCCCTCCTCTTACTAAATGCTGTGAAAGAGCTTTCTGAGCTCACATTGGAAAGAGCAATTTCTGTACACAGAATGGCAAAAGCCTTTCCTAGTAATAGTTGGAGTCATGTCCAACCTGCTCAGCTAACAGGTCCTGCTAGATGTTTTGAGATGAGCTGTGGTGAGTATTCATCCCTCTGAAGCAAAGACATGGTGGTTCACCCAAGGTGGATGTACTGGTTTGAGGTTAATTGGAATATTTTAATGAGAGAAATTAGATCATTGGCTGTGAAAAGAAAATACTAATGATGTCTACATCACCCATTGGTTTTGATTAGGCATATAAAAACAAGAAACATGAACAAAGTCAGCCAGTCTCTGCTGCTGCTTGCTGTATTAACTATCTCTGCCTGAACCTGTGTAACCCAAATTAATCATTCTTCTTCTAATTCCCTATCTGACATCTCACCCTGCACATAAGCCCTCTGAGATAAGGGAGGAGAGGTGGGAAAAAGGAGGGGAGTTAACTCAGAGCCCTCCTGAGTGGTTCTGCTGTTCAGAAGGAGTTTTGAATTTCTGTATTACTTTTAACTTGTATATAATTGTATATGACTGTAAATACCTGTATATATTGTGTACATATGCTTATTAATTTGTGCTATGCTTTAAAATATAGCTTCATTCCTTAACTTCCAGCTCACTGAATTAGTCTGGTGAATTGTTTGTGTGGGGAAACTCCCAAACTACCACAATGGACTAGCACAGGGCACACTCTGAATACAGGCTCAGTGCAACACCCAGCATAGATAGATGCAATTGCCATGCCACTGGTCCTGCAGGCCAGGCCTACCTCTGAATCCTGCTCTTAAAAGGTGATCAGTGGTTCAGAATTGATCTGTGCAACACATCTGCACAACAAATGCATCCCTGAGACACTGATTTCATGTGGCCAGACCATGACACCTGCTGACCAAACAGCTTAACTGGAGCTATAGATCCATTTAGGCAGCCAAATGCTGGGGTATGGCAGATAAACACCTGAAGTCCTCTTTTCCTAGCATGCTGAGTGAACAACAGGAAAAATATCAGTCATGAGTGTGTCACAGAAGAGCTGGCAGGAGTGTTCCCATCACCCTTGCTCGCAAAAATGCAGGGAAACATTCATCATCACAAAGGGTGATACAGCACATCCATCCTTTGGGTGCTCACAACATCTGGATCTATTAACCAAGCTGCTGTCCTGCCTGTATAATTATGCTTTGCATCCTTTTTCCACATTAACACTACTCTGTGAGTCCTATGGCACAGAGGAAATCTTAACACAGGCCTTCATAAATACCCATATGCAATTCACCCTGTGAACATGCAGGGACATACCATATTATCATCTTCAAGTCAGGGCAGGCAGAGAAGAAATGTCACATCTCCTCCTTGATTTCTTTCAATGGGTACCAGAATCAGAGCTTGGGATGTCAGCCTTCCTCAGATGCTGTGGGGCATTGCCTGAGCTCTAGGCTGCCCTTGCATGCCAGAAGCAGCGACATGTTTTCCTTTATCAGTAGACACTAACAAAGGACAAAGGTGCCTTCTGGCCCTCTCCAGAAAAACACATAGGAGCTAGAGTCTGTGCACCTCCAGGAAGTGGTGTCTGCAGCACTAGCTGGTGCCCACAGTTGCCCTGAGATAAGACCCAAGCCTCTGTGTGCATGAGAACAGCCTGCAAAGTCCTCCCTTGAGGACTACAGTGAAGACTCACCAATGCATAGGAACTTTTGGTGTATTGAACCATCAGCAGGAAGCCATCTCCTGCAACTATGCAGCAGCTTGGACTAAGTATCAAAAGGAGAGAGTTGCAGTCCTTTACAGTTTTCCCTTAGGAAGATACATAGTAAGGGTGGTGCTTGCAATTTGTTGCTTCACACAATAAAAAGGTATCTACATCAGCAAATCCTTCACCAGGCCCTCTTGAATGTGCAGAATGAGGAGGACCACCAGAACCAAAGAGCAATAGGGCAGGACTGGTAGCTGTATCAGCTGCATTGGGGAGTCCCTTTAGCTCTCTACTCATACCATGTGTCTGTTCCTGACTCTACAGGTTCCTTATCTCTGTGCATCCTTAACCTTCTTTGGGTAATTCACAACTCCAGGAGTTTCCACATGACACCTCACAGCTGCAGAAGACTCATGGTGGCTGCTGCTGTACTACTGACACCTGCAGCTGCCCCTATCAGCTCTGGCTAGCACACAGCACAGCTAACAGTGCAACCTGCAGAGCTGGCATGCACAGACTGCTTGTGGATGCTGCTCACATCAGGGCAGCACATCCAAGTTCACCAGGACCGTCCCAGGTATCCTCCACGCTTTGGCCAGCCAAGCTAAGATCTCCCAGACAGGGACCCTCCCTCACTTGTCACTTGGCCCATGAAGCCTTGATCTCAGTCATGGTTATTATATAAGCTCAACAAGTTGATCCAGCCAACTAATAAATGGCAGGGCACTGTAGTAGCAGTCATGGGGGACTCTGAGATGTAAACCACAGACATGAAGGGACCTAGAGATACCAGAAACACCTGACAAACATAAACCAAGTTATCTTGGAACAGACATTGCCAGCACACCTGGCTAAAAGCAGTGTCTGACACAGATACTCCCTG
This sequence comes from Ramphastos sulfuratus, assembly GCA_013399055.1. Taxonomy (NCBI): domain Eukaryota; kingdom Metazoa; phylum Chordata; class Aves; order Piciformes; family Ramphastidae; genus Ramphastos; species Ramphastos sulfuratus. Next base: position 98,574 of record WBNM01022968.1, on the reverse strand, counting down.
TGTACTTTTACATAAATGGATTGGTTGTTTCTTCTGAGGGGTTGTTTCCCATCAACACTCACAGCTCAGCAGACCCCACAGCTGCTGGTACACCAGAACGTCCCAGAGGCATGAGTGGTCAGCCTGGCCTCACTGGCCTGGCTGAACAACACAGGCATGGGCTAAACCCAGCCCAGCAAAGTGCTGCCACTTATCCACCTTGCAGCAGGTGAGCCTCTGACAGTCAGTCAGCAGATTACATCTAGGGCATGAAAGGGACATAATGCCTGTGTTTATGAGTGTGCATCCTGCATGCCATAAACCTTTACATGTCACAGGAAGGTGGCCAGGTATAAGCAAGGCTTCACTTGCACTTTCTTGCTATGAATTTGGAGAGAAAGCTGCAGGTGAAAGCTCCAATAAGCACCAGTCAAACTGGTAGTTTCAACTCTACCTTTGCTCAGACAGTTGGGTGCCTAACAGAAACCCACTGAAACAAAGTAGGAAGAAAATTATGTTTCTCACACCAGGCAGGTCCTAAACTAAACATCTCTTGCTGCTCTCAGGGCAGTGCTACTCAGAGTAGATAGAAGAGTACTTAAGCCTCTCATGAAGGTGGTCTCTAGAAGCCCCTGTAGGCTACTGCAGCAACAGTTTGCTTTCCATAGAAAGATGAGGGTCATCTCTATGTCTGTTGAGAACCTGACTTCTCAACAGCTTGGTGCATGAAGTAGATGCTAGTTTATTTTTATATTTCTGCACAAGCCTGTGCAAAACCTGCCTTGCAGAACACCCACAAAAAAACCCAAACCAAACCCAACAAAAAAAAGAAAAAAAATACACACAACCCCCCCCCAAAACAAACAACCAAACCCCCCCAAAAAACAAAACAAAAAAAAAACCCAAGGAAAAGGCAGAGGAGATCTGTGCTGCCAGAGAAGAATGAGAACTTGTTGTGATGTAACAGGGTAAAAGATAAACAGTACAGAGAAAAATAGATCCATTAAGAAATAAAGGGTAGAGTAAATTAACTGTGTCTCTAAAGTGCCTGTGTTATTGAACTGTTTAAAAAAATCTCTATTCAAAGTGAGGAAAGGAGGAAAACTTTATGATAAAGGGTCATTAAAGGAAAACACAGGCACACAACCATCAGCTGGTCCTTCTGCCAGGCATCCTAAGGCTGGAGGGGAATTAACTATTGAACTTGCTGGGCTGCCAAATTATTTTGTTAAAAATCAGCTGCGGAAAACTGCAGCAGGATCAGAGGAGGGAAAATAAAGTTCATCATTAAAAGGAGTGAATGCAACTCTCCCCAGCACACAGATTTAGAGCAGCATTTGCAGAACACCTTAAATTATTGAGAAACCTCAGTGCCTAGGCTAACTTAGAGAAGCATTACTCTTAAACTACTGCTGTTAAGAAAGCAGGGGCATAGATGCAGGAAAGAGAGTCTGAGTTGTCACAGCCTGGCATTAAGCCTGCAGAGCCATTCCACACTGTCCTTGCTACAATGGGGAAAGTCCTTGCCAAGGCACTCAGCAGCAATGGGCTACAGCACATTTTGTTGCCTGCCTGCCTGTCTTTCCTCTTGCAGCAAGCTTAAGTGTCCCAAGACTTGAAGGTATCTCAACCTCAATGATGGTATCTCCGAACCATGGAGAGAACAAGGGAGAAGCTGTCACTGCAAAGCTCCATTTCCCTCATGATGCTGCCAAGGGGCACTCCAGAACCACACTGTTCCTTATGCTGTGACAGCCCCAAACATCTTGCAAGAACCAGAGAAGAAGACAAGGACAGGCAAATTGGAGTTTATTTGGGTTTTTTCTGTCCCATTTACAAAATTTGTCAGTGCCTGAAGCAACTCTGGAACTGAACGTAGAGAGATAAAGCAATACTTGGGGATATAAAATATTCATACCTCTGCACTTGTGCTGGTTTGAGGCTAATTGGAGTATTTTTATGAAAATAATTATAGGCTGTGAAAAGAAAACAATGGTGACATCTACTTCACTCATAGGTTTGCTGAGATGTACAAGAACACAAACATAACATACAGAGAGAGAGTCTCTGTTTCTCTAGCTGCTGGTTTGGTCTTGGCCTCTCTGCTAACCTAACTAACCACTCTGCTTCTAACCCTCCTGGCTGATCCTCCAAACTCACCTTGCATGTAAGGCAAACCCTGGGGTAAGGTAGAAGGGTGGTTGGGAGCCCCTCCTGGGGACTCTGATTTCTGGGAGGGGGATTGTGTTTCTGTATTACCTTTAACTTGTCTATTTCTGTAAATATTCCTGTCTATTGTGTATATCTCTGCTTGTATACTGTGCTAAGCTGTAAATAGAACTTCAGTCCTTAACTTCCAGCCTGCTGAGTCTAGTCTGGGTGATTTTAAAAAGTGGAGGGGGGGGAGGGAACTCCCAAACCATCACAGCACTAAAATACACCTTTTAAACAGCACCTAGAGCCCCAGCTACAGGAGGGTAAGTCTCACAAAGTGGGCAGGTAAACTGCGTGGGCTACAAACAAGCAGGAGCCAAAGAGATGTTCCCTGCCTAGTTTTCCTTCCTGTTTCTAGTCACATTTTTTACCTCTGTCCAGAGACCTGTGGTGCAAGACTTCTCAGACAGTAATCCCTTTGGGAAGGCTTGCCTGGGCCCCTGCCCTTGCCCATCACCCAGCCCCGTTTGCAGCTCTGGTAATTAACTTGTAAACAAAATTCTAGCACATGGACCGAAAACGGGCCATAGATAAAGGGTAATGAAAGCAATCCATTACAGAAAGGGCCAAATTAAACAACTCTTAATTGAAAAATGGAAATGAATATGAATTTAAATCAACTAAACAAGCATGTTATTGAAGAGGCAGCAAAGTGGATGGACTCCTCACATACCAATTAAAGACATGGAGGCAGAGATGCACCATACGCCACAAGAAACACTCATAATGATATCCTCACCAAGCCAGTGAATTTGATTAGTTTTATTACTCTCACTTGTACACTTCCTACATTTCTAAAAACATAGGGGGAGTTAATGACACTTATCTGGTATCACACTGCCATGGCTTGCCCCAGTGCTCTGGAATTATTGGCAATGGTAGCCAGCACTAGCTGCTCCACTATTTTGTGATTAACCTCTTGCAGAGTTTGCAGGGTCCTTAAAAAAAAATTAAAATAGGGAAAGGGTTGGCTCACAGAGCAGAGACATTTTCAGCTTCTCCATCACCTTGGTAATTTGCCTCCAACCACCCTAATCACTCCAGTAACTTCCCTCCAGCTACACAATCCCCATGGATGTGCTTCATAGTGATACAGGTGGGAAGCTGCTGGTGCTGTGCCTCGTGCTGGCCTTTTACTCTTCTAAGTGTGAAAGTCACCCAAAGTTTTAGCAAGGATAGATAGATATTAACTTCATAAGAGCAATTGTGACAGGCATAAGCACAGAGAAAACCTCACCAACACTATTTTCTGCAGCACTAAGAAATCCCTCAGCAGCCATTCCAGACAGAGGAAAGGTCAGTAACTGCATGGAGCAATCATCCCCATGCCACACTTATGCCATGGGACCAGGACTACAACACTCCACAGCAAGCAGGAAAAGCTGGTAGGAAAGGGAGAAGCCAGGGCTGCTAAAACTCCATAAAGGAACATTTTCCTTCACACACTATCATAGTTCTGCAGGTTCCTTAGGTCTTTCTAAATCATATTCTGCCTTACAAATCATAGACTTATAGAATGGTAAGGTTGGAAGGAGACCTCAAGGATCATCTAGTTCCAACCCCCTGCCATAGGCAGGGACACCTCACACTAGCACATGTTCTGCCTTACAGAATGTTTTTGCAAAACTGAAGCAAAGTAAGCATCTTTTTCTGGAAAAAACATTCTTGGTACAAATGCTTCCCTCTGAGAACAGCTAACTCAATAAATCTTCAATTAGTTTTAGCTGGCTTTGGTTCAGTTTTAGCCAAAATGGACCTCTTAGTTGTCTGACAAATCTTGCCAGATACACCGTGCCCACTCCTCACACACAGCACCAGTGTCTGTCTCCTTGGGGCTCCTTTCACTTACATGGCCAACTTTCTTTGTCCCAAATTCCCTATCCACATCATTACCATGCAATCATTTAAACAATAAAAACTGACAAATTTTGGTACTCTTATTCTCTCTTTTTTTTTTTATTAATTCCTTCCACTAAAAAGGTGAATACAGTCTCCCCATAATGACAGTCAGGATCCTTTTTTTTTATTTTCCCCCTCATTTTTTTTAAAATACTGAACTGATTTGTTGATTTGTTTGATCAGGAGGAGACATACTCTAATGACACACACATATTTTGATAATCAAACTGTTACTTCACATCGATATTGTAGATATGAGCATTTAAAGTTTGTAACTGCCACATATTAATAAATTCAGTAGAGATAATATCAAAATCTACACATTACACATGCCTGTTATGAGAAGCACACTAATTTTAAGTCAGGTGCCACACTAATTTTAAGTCAGGTGCCAGGGTACTTGTCAGCTTGAGGCCATTTTGAATACCTCAAGTTGTCCATTAGGGATATACTTCCCTGCAGGAATCTACTTACCTCCTCTGGGTTTCACGCAATGGTTTGGGTTTATTCTAACAGCAGCACTTCAACTCCTCTGACTGTTATTACAAATTAGTGCAGTCTTTTCCAAGTATCTTGCAAAATGGCACCTAAGTCTGACTTGTGTCTCACTAGGAGAATTAAATTCTTCCCCCATGCTGCACAAGGGGAGGATGCTCACATTCCTTCCAGGAGCAGGCAGCTCAATATGGGTGGAAGATGTACACAACATGCAAGGCTGCTGCCTTGAAAAAAAAACCCAAACATTTTCATCCTCTTTTAAATGGAGGGTTTGAATATTTTTTTTTCCCCCTGAATTTAATGTTCTCTCAAACCAATAACTTTCTTGGATTCTGATGGCAGTTCATAGTGTTCTGCTGAAGGTTTTAATACAAGTACTTCCTATATATCATTCTCTCAATTGTACCCTTTGAATTTCACTTTCACATTGAATTTCATAGGTGATTTACTTTCCCTTTGACTACTACCTCCTGAGAAATAATTCCATGAATGAAAATAAGGGATAGATATCACTCCTAGGCATGGATCCAGTGGGAATCCACATGAAATGCTGTGGAAGTCCGCAGCATGTGATGCTCACAACAATCTTAGAAAACACTGTCATTAATGACCTATAATAGGGAGAGAACAACACTGAAAGATGAGAGGAACTGCAAGGTACAGTGAAACTGCAAAACTGTAGAGCTCCCTTGGGCAGTTAGAAACTCATGAAATAAAAATTAAAAAAAAAACAAAACCAAACCCAAAACCAAGAAATTAAAAATATCAGGAAGCAGGGAATAAAGATTTAATTGTCAATTGTGACTTCCAAGAGGCATAAAATGATGTTAATAGATTCAAAGCAAGATTTTCTTCACTCATGCAGTTCTACTGCAGAAAGTCTTGCTGCAGGATATTAAGATATTTACATATCAAAATCCCAGGAGGTTGGCTGAGTACTCAGTAACCATGGCTAGATAGCTGCCCTGCTCTCCTACTCTTTAACATACACTCTTGCCAATGTCAGAGCTGATAGGGTTTATACTATGCTTGTTAGCCCAGATTAATAAAATGCCATGTGAAATCTGGAAGGCTGAAGGGAAAATAGGGAAAATCCTGAGGAAATTTGTCTTAAAAAAAAAAATAAAAGATTGAAGTGACTGTGTTAAATAAAAAGAAATAAATAGACATAGAAGCAAGAGCCTAGCAATAATCAAAGGCCATTTCTGCAAGGACTCAGACAGTGTGAACACACCCTGTGTGCAGATGTAGGCATGTGATCCCTTATCTCCAGGATGAGTGACAGGCAGGGTGGGCTTCAAAGAACAACCACATGATTAAGAGATTGGTGTGTGATTTATGAAGAATGATTTAAGAAAAGATCTTCACAGCTTGCTTAACCAATAATGAAAACTAAAAGTGACAACCAGGAGAAGAAATAGCTCAGGTTTACTTAAAGAGTGTGAACATCATAACAGGGGAAAGAACTGGGCTCATATGAAAGGGGCTAAAGTTGAAAAGGAGCATGAGGTGAATTATCAAGAAGCATGACCAAGACTGGGAGTCATCTTGTCATGGCTTGTGACACACACACAAAAAGTATGAACTATGAAACTTAAAAGAATGTGCAGTAATGGCCAATAGGATGCTGACCCATTGGAAAGATCAGTGGTACTCAGGACTCCTACAGGACTCCTGACACTTCACCCTGGCAGGATGCTTGTGACTTCACAGATCCCACAAAAATCCTGCTGTTTCTTATGATTTCCTCATTCATGGTGAGCAAAAATGTCACACACAAGCACATTCTCTTGGGATATGTGTACCATCCACAGCTCCCCATGTTCAGAACAGCCACATCACAGGCTGCTTCAGCTGCTCAAGTTTAATTTGTTCTCTAGGGCCGAGGAACAGGAGTAAGGAACACTCCTAGGTTTAAAAACTGCAGCAGAGGAAGAGGAGGTAGTTTTTCATTAGCCAGCTGCACAATTACATGCTAGCAAGTCAATGACAACTAAGATATGTTAGCCACTATTTCACTTCCAAATTAGGTAAAACACCAAGTCTCAGCAACAGAAGGATGGTCCAGGTGCTGAAGCAGTGTCCAGCTCTGCACTGTCCAGGTCTCTGTCCAACATCTCCTTCTGCCTCACCTATAGTGAAGATCCTCAAGTCTGTCCAAAGAAATGGTGCATCTGCAGTTTAGCATACACTATGCCACCAGATGAACCTCTTCCTTGAAAAGGCCCTTTATGGCAAATGGAAAAGATCTTCTTTCCATCAGCTGGCATGTCCAGGCAACACTAAACTCCTGACAGAGCTCTTACCTCTTAATGTCCTACAGAGTCATAGATGGGGAAGTGACTCTCCATCCAGACCACTCTCTTTAGAGGCAAAAAAATATTTTTTTTTGGCCAGGAAATGTTGGACCAAATGATCCTTGATGTCCCTTCCAGCCTAGTATTCTATGATTCATCAGAGCCTATTGCTCTGAGAAAAATCCTAATGCAGCATGTAGGATTCCAGATAATGGACCATTATTTCTGAAAACCAGTGGAAATCCTGTCAGCATGCAGGTTATCTACAAGCTGTTAGGTCACCAAGAGTCCTGCCAGGACAACAGGATAAGAAGAATAACTTTTTTTTTTACAAAAATGAGCTCTTGATGAGCACAAGAATGAGGGCAGTGAGGGAGGCTCAAGACTGAAGGAAATAGTACTGCACTTTTTTTTGGAAGGTTCTTCCTGTCCCTGCACAGGCTCATCCCTCAGCAGCTTCCAGCATCATTGTTACTTTGCTAAGTGCCCTCTGAACCACCCTCCAAACCCACAAGGGAAGAGCCTCCTGAGCTGTCTCGCTAGCAAGGAAAGAATACAGGCTGAAGACACTGATTAGTGCAAGGCAAGCCTGAGGGACTGAGCAGGAGGAGGAACCAGGGACAGCAGGACCCTCCCAATACTACATAGCATTCAGGCCAATCCCTCTTGTAGAAATTGCTGTGCACCACTGCCACTGTGTGTGGGACCAGGCTGGTTTAACCCCCAGCTGGCCAAGAAACATCACCTGCACCAGCAGAAATGGGTCTGAGGCTTGGCATTACAGTGCTGTGCCTTGGGTATGGGGACCAGGGAGGCTGCAGAAGCTGCTGGAGTCCAGCCTTGTGAATATGATATTTACTCTGTCTGAGCACATTGTGCCTGCCACAATACACACACAACTGTAAGTCTTCTTCAGCTGTAATGATTGCTTGCATACTGGCTGCCATGCACACCAAAGACTGCTGCTGGCACAGCCCTGCAGCTCAAGCTGATCCTTACTGCCAGAGAATTCACCACACAACAGCAAAAGTCCACACAGCCTCATAGCCTCATTCTACCTCCTCACAGTGGCACAAAGGGCTGACATGCAATTAAAACTCAAACATTTATCTGTATTTAGCCTATATCTGGGGCTAAATTATAGCAGTTGCTGTATTGGCTGCGAAGGGAGACTGAGGAGATGGTATTTGTGGATTGAAACGAGGACAGATGTAACGAAAGAGCCAAACTAATACCAATGCCAATACAAACTGTACAAAGTTATACTTAGCCCAGCAAATCACAATAAATTTAAGGGCAGTCCTCAGGAGCAGAACAACAAGCAAGCCCCTCCAGGGATGGAGAAGCAGCAGGAGGAGAAGGAAAAAGCCAACCAGCAGAAACCCAAGCAGAAGGCAAACTTTCTTCTTTATACTGACCATGCTGTTTATGGTTTGCAATGCACCTGTGAGACAGCTCAGGTCAGCTGCTCTAGCTGATTCCAAACTGCTAGTGGCCTGCAGATGATGGTTGGCCTATGATTCTGTCCCAGCAAAACTAGGACAGTATTAAAAATCTTTAACAAAACATTACTGCCAGAAGCATTCAGGGAAGCTTCACTTAAGGAGGCAAAGGCAGTGAAAATGCAAAGATGGTGCATACAGCACACCTAGTGAGACTTGCCTGTCGTTCCCACACTGAATTCCCTACTAACAGCAGTAGCAGCTGCCTGTGGCATCTCCATGCCTCCGCCTGTGCCCAAAGGAGCAGACATGAGCTCTTTTCCTTCCACACAGCTCACCCAGACCTGGTCTCTGAGCGACTCTCTTTTCGCCTATACCACCTAGACCTTGAAACACTTCAGTCTTTCCTTGTAGGCCATTTTCTCCTCAATGATTTTGGATTTCCTCTGTTACACCCGCCTCAAAACACTGGTACAACACACCACATACAGCACACGTTGACATACAGGCACCAGACACAAATCTGCCAAGAACAGCTGATCTGGCTGCCTACCGATTGAAAGCAAGGGAGTACACAGGCTGCAGAGGATTACTCAGAGCAATGTCAGCTTTCCCATGCCACTACCTTTTCTTCAGGAAGGGTTGAACACAGCTGAGAGGAGCAGGATAAGGGGGTCTGAGAGATATGATTACCTGTATCCTGTCTTCTGGTAACTCCGTTTTCATGGCCAACATCTCTCTAGCATATACATCAGGATAGTGGGCCTCGTTAAAGGCCTTTTCCAGCTCCTCCAGTTGGTAGGATGTGAAGATTGTCCTGAGGGGAGTAAAACTCTTTGATCAAAAAATGTAAGAAGGAGAAGAAACGAAGATGGTGAAGTCAGAGAAATGGACACAGAAGCTAGAGAAACCCAAGTAACCTGCTAACATGTAGCTTTTCCTCTATCTCTTGTGTTTCTGTCCACTAAAGGTCAAGTGCCAGGGTGAAAGGAAAACCAGAAAATGACAGAAGACAGCATTTTAAACAGTTACAAATCACCTTCCCTTTAGGGACTTCCCTCTGGAGACAGTCCTTCCCCAGCATCAAGCTCCTGCAACCAGCAGCGATGGCAGCTGCTCTTACATCCCAGACCCTGCTGCCTCTTGTGAGGATCCTGGGGGTGTCCCTCACCCCTCCTTTGACAGGAAAACATTCTCATCCCCAGCCTGGCTTAAAACGATCTCCCTCCTCCCCTTGCATCCAGTGCTTTCTTAACCCTTTGATAGTCACACTGAGATAAAGAAACATCCCCTCAGCACCTTGCCTTCAGAGGTGTTGAGCTCTTCCCCAGCTGTTGGTCCTTAGCCTCATCAGTTTACATGAACAAATAATTCCCCACTGGAGCCCCAGGCCTTGGCTGACTCTTTCAGGGGTTTTATCCACTCTGCTCCCCACTGCTTGTCACCAGTCCTACCCCACAAGAGATAGTGCCAGCTCCCTTCCTCTGCCTTTAGCCTGGTTGCTTCCACTCCAATATCCCATTAGCTGCTCCCTGCCAGTTTGCATTACCCCATTATCCTCTGGAAATCCTCCTGGACTGCCCTGCGTGGGCAGCAGCCCAACCTGCCTCTCCACAGCTAGTTCTCAGCTTGGGACGACCAGATTGAAAAATCAGCAGCTGGAAAGCTGAGACAGATGAAAACCCTTCTCTAGGGGATAGATGAGAGGTCTTGGACCACTTCCACTCACCAACGGTTAGAACTTCCACCCTCTAACTCTTCTGGTTAAAAAAAACCCAAACAAACAAACAAAACAAACAAAAAAACCCAACAAAACAAAACCAAACCAAAACAACAACAACAACAAAAAAAAAACCCAAGCAACCCCCCCAAAAAAACCCCCAACCCTAATTTTTGATAAAAAATGACAACACTCCAATGGCAAGCAAAACAACAACGAACTGCAGCCTTTGCTCAAAGTAAATGTATAAAGGTATTATCAAATTAAGAAACTCATCACTCCCAGAAGGGGGAAGGAAAGGAGGGGGAGAGACTTTCTAAAATACATCTGGATTTCAGAAAAGCCCTACAATTCCAGAGAGCATAAACAGAAAATCTCAGAAATATCCTCTGCTATTCAGAATCGAAAGGATTCCACCAGATCGATAACTTTACTAACAAAAGCAGCATGCAAATGCAAAGGACCTGCCTGCCGCCAGACCCTTCTTTACGTTCACTCCTAAACCTACCATTCTCTTTTCAAACAGTTTTCCTTCAGGTCTGACAAATCTGTGAACTCTAGGGACAGCAGAGGCACATAAGCTTGCGCATTTTTTCTCTGAGATACAAGAAAAAACATTCCAATTTTCATCCAGTGTAGGTCTCAAGCATTCCTCTCCACCCTTCTCCGACCTGAGCGCAGAAGCCCATCAAGGCTCGCTGGCAGGAGGGATTTGCCCGACATGCAGCTGAAGTTTTCCCCTTTAGCTCGAATCCCTGAGTAACCCCCGGTTCCTTTCGATGTGTCTGTCCTACAGCTATTTGCAGACTGTTGGTCTAACATCTCCCAGCCCTTTCTTGGTACAACTAGAGCTCATAACAACTTAGTACAGAATACACAACTATAGCTCGGTGTTGCAGGTCTGTTTCTCTCCGTAATTTAAAATAAAACAAATCTGAATTTTGTTTACTGTCTCCCGTCCAGACCGTGACCTGTACACTAGCACCCACTATGTTTTCACCCAGCCCTGTTTGGACCGCAAAGAAAACGAATCCATATCTACCCCACAACACCCAAAATGGGAGCATTTGCCTGGAGAGAAGACTCTGGGTTTGGGATGAGCCATCCAGAGCAAGTATTCCGTTGTATACATTAGCAGGACGTGTCCTGGTGTAGTCACTCTCCTTCCCCCACGCGTCCCGCTAAGCTTTCACTGGGGCATCTTTTAATCCAACCTTCCTGCATCGTGGCAGGATTGATTTAATTATTCCTAAATTGGTGATGGTGTCTGGCCTTCCTTTGTCCTGACTCTGCGGCCACTTCAATCCCAGCACGGGATTTTTCGTTTCTGCTTTTAAGACGCAGGCAATCCAATTCTGTTTTAGCTGTGGGAGAAGTCGGGCAAAAGTCTATCATCCTGAAAGCTTCCGAGGGGAAAGCATTTTCTCTCTGGATCTTTCAAAGTGGAGCACCCTTTCCTTAACCAATTTTCCAGTCTTTTTCAGCTTCTCTGTAGGTTGTGTCTGATTCTCAACTATTTAATCTATTGCAAACTTCCCCCATTTATTTATAAGCAATAAAATAAATAAATCAGTTATAGAAATTCTCTCTTGCTGACAGCCACTATTAAGATTGCTACATGCAGCCCAGGGGATGGGTTTGATTATTTCGGACAAGTTGACGATTTCCCTCCCTTCGACAGCAGTGATCTATACCCTGGCCAGATGCTCACTGGCTGCACGAGTTTGCGGCTCGGGATACCAGGATCTGCAGCCAACAAAATTAAATAAAATTACACCTGTGGCCGATCCTCTTTGCTCTCTAAAGGCACGTCCCCAAATCCGATTTATTTCGGATGGGGAGAAAAGAAAAATGAGAAAGAAACCACAGGGACGCAGGGGGTCTTCGGTGGCCGGTTTCAGGTCGGTTGTTTCACTCCGTGCTGGAGCGAGTCGGGAACGGGTTGGGCCGGTCGGGGCTCGGCACCGCCGCTGCCCGGTACCCTGGGGAGGGGCGCATCGGGAGCCGGAGGGGTGGCGAGGTCTCGCTTACCTGTGCCGCCTTTTCTTTCGTTTCTTGCTCTGGTTTAGCGAGGATTTGGACATTTTCCGGTCGCTGGAAGAGACATCCTCGGAATCTGCGGAGACACAGGCAGCGGCCGTGGGCTTGGGGCTCCCTCCCCACCGGCGAACCCCGGCCAGGGCAGGGCGCGGCGGCTCCGCTGCCTCCGGAGGCTCCGGCCGAAGGTTTCGTTGTGATAGCGCAGCGGATGGGGCCCGTAGCCGGCCGCTCCCTCCAGCCCAGAGCGGCCTCAGCCCCGGCCTCAGCGCTGCTCTCAGTGTCGCCACCGGTGCTGCTCCCGGTTCGGGAGGTTTGGGGCAATCCGCCCCAAACAGGGATGGCTTCGAGCCGGGACCGTGGTCTCGCTTTCTCCCACATCCCCCGGAGTCGTTTGCTGGGGCTGCTGTTGTCGCGCTGCTAAAATGCAGAGCCCGGCAAGCACAACAAAAACGTAGGAGAAAGGGGGAGCTGCAGCCCCCTCCCCGCTGCCGGGCACCCACGGCCACCTGCCCCGGCCTGGGGATGCTGAACTTGCCCGCAGAAACACCGGAGCAGGCAGGGGAAAAAATAGGTTTATGGACCTACAAGGGAAACGAAAATAAACCCGGAAAGAGCTGGTGTCTGCCCGCGGCCCTCTATTCCTTAGGGGTGCCTGTGTCGGAGGATGTTAAGGGGAGCGAGATGCTACTTCTGCCCCGAAGGAGCAGTCGTGGGGGCAGAAGCGGGACCCTCGATTCGATGCGTGCCGCTGTGTCCCACAGGGGCTGGCCCCGCGCTCAGGCCCCGTTCCTGCCCGCGGCGCTCCGCGACTCTCCCGGCACCGGTCCCGGGCTGCTCGGCACGCCGTTCTGTGGGCGGGAGCGGCGGGCACCGCCTGGGCCGGGCACGGCGTCGGAGGGCTCCGGCTGCTCCCATGTGGAGACTGGGGGTCGTCCTAGGGGCTGGGAAAGGGCGCTGCTACCTGCCGCTCAGAGAGAACTAGACGCGGCCTGGGAGCGGGCCCTGAGAAGAGGGTTGTGAGCGGTTGCTGCCGTCTAGGAAAGGGATGCTCAGCGGCCCCTAATTTCCCGGTAACGAGTTGGGGCCGCCGGGACCGCGGGCGAGCCGCTCCTCCGGGTCTCCGTGCATCTCCAGGCTGGGTACCTCTGTCTGCGCCATCATACCGCGCCCGCAGCCCCGGACAAGCAGGGAAATACAGTGCCGCCCGCCTGCCCTTCTCCTCCTTGGGACCGAAACGAAATCGTCTTCCCGTCACCGAGCATGGGACCTCCCGCCGGGGCACCGCGTGTCGGCGGGTGCTGGGGGCGGATGGCGGCGCTGGCAGGGAGCAGCGGGTCCCCAGGGACCGGGGACGTGCCTACCTGAGCTGGCCGTCTGGCTGCTGTCCAGCTGCCCGGGGGCCCGGGCCAGGGGCTGCAGGTGGACGTTCTGGGGGTCGGAGAGCACCTCCAGGAAGGTGGGCTGTGTGTAGAAGCCAGGGATGCCGCTGGCCCCCAGCAGCCCCATGCCTACGCCGCCCACCCCAGCTGGGCTGAGCACGGAGCGGGCCGCCAGCAGGTGCCCGGCGGGCAGCGAGTCCAAGGCGGCCCGAGGGTGCGACGGCGGCTCCTTGTTCAAGCCCAGGATCTCCTGGATGCCGAAGCCGGTGCAGCGGGGAGGGGTGGGCCCGGAGTTGGGCTTGGCCCCCACCGCGGGGGGCGGCGGAGGTGGTGGCGGGGCGGCGGGGGTGGCGGCCGCGCCGTCGGGCTTGGGCTTACCGGGCAGGCTGGGGGCCAGTGCCGCGCCCGCTTTGCCCGTCATGCTGCGGCCGGCGGTCCCTGGTGCCCGCTCCGGGAATGCCTGGGAGCCCCCGGCTCAGGCCCCTTTTATCCGCCCAGCCGGGAGCCCGAGCGGGGTCAGAGCCGCGCAGCCAATCACAGGGGCCAGCTGCGATTAGGGATGCCAAAAAGCCGGCACCGGCGGCGGTGGGGCCGCTGCTCGGCGGGCAGAGGCCGGTGCCCGCCGGCGGGCTGGGGCCGCCGCCTGCCCCTGCACCGAGAAGGGCCGCCCCAGCGGGCAGGCCCCGGCCCCGCTTTGCCTCTAACCGTTCTGGGGCGGTGGAGCTGAGAAAGGATGGAGGCATCCGCGCTTTCATAAACACGGCTCCATCCCGGCTAGGGCAAAGGCCGCTGAGGAGAGATGCGCAAAGAAACCGTGTAGCCAAATACCGGCGTTCCCGGCTCTCTTGCTCCTTTCATATTCTGGAATAAATATGGGTCAGCAGGGAAATAAGGGTGCATGGGGGAAACCTAAAGGTTAAAGATGAGCTGTGTTCCATGAAAGTGTCGAGATGGAGGCATTGTATTTTGGAGAAACATCCATCTTGATGCCATCAGAGGTGGTGGACTAGCTGTTTGGACTCCAGACACCCCTGCCCATGAGCCTAGCCACACAGTTCTACAGGAACTGAGAGCATCTTTCACTACTCATGGGCAAGATACCACACACATCCTTGCCAGCCCTATCCCAACCAAAGACATTAAACTAGGACAAACCCTAGAGCGTTTTCTGTCTCACTCTAACTGAGGCAACAGCTTCACCATGGTGTGTACCTTGACTGTTATAACAGTCCACAGCATGGTTCCTCAAGTTGGTTGTCTCCAAAATTGGACAGATCCACCCAGAATGACCACAGGGTTTTTTCGACTGTCCATAGGCCACATGCTACCTGCTCTGTGAGTTCTGATTTAGAGTCTTGGTTTGCCAGTAGATTGGGGATGCTACAGGTGCTGGCTATCACACTTTCCCTGAGCAAACTGAAGACATCTCCACTGTGGTGGCAGCCTGGCTGAGGCCATCTCCTGTCAGAGCTGTGAGGAAGTCAGGTATCAACTTGCTTTTACACATATTCCCTACCGTGATTGTAAAGCAATTTGTGTCCACAGTGATGGAAATGGTTCATAAGAGTCGAATGAAGACTGCCAGGGGGCTTCAGGGGCCAGCTGTTCTCAAAGAGACAGGGAGCTGGGAACCAAGCATGGTAACACAGCCATCAAGGCAGGTTAACCCTCTAGCCAGGGCCCCATCCCATCATACCCGAGCAAGGCAAGAAGGGATTGTAGTCAGCATCAGTCACCAGTTCAAATTACCACACAAGTTGTTGGGATGAGGCAGATCTCAGTTCAAGACAGGACGTCAAGACCCCAGCCAGGTACCAATGTGGCTGCAATGTAACTCAGGCTAGGAATTAGAGCCTCAGCCTGAAAGTCCCTGCCAAATGAAGGAGGGGGAACTGCTGCTGAGGCTCTTTCTATGTCTTTCCTATCAAAAGCCTGTATCAGTGAGCTGACCTCATGCAGCCAGCTTTGCTCCTAGAAGGTAGGAAGGATATGATACAGGCCCTTACAGGGTCTCAAGAAGCCATTCTGTCACTTGAAACCTTGCCTGTGTCTCACCTGTGTTAGCTAATGCATGGTTTGTCCTCTGTCTCACCCAACTGGGGCTTCTCAGGTATGGTACACAATTTCATTTCCTGGAATGCAGCCTGGAGTTACACAAGCCCTACCTCATCATGATTTGGTCTGTTAAAGTAAAAATTGAAGCTATTAGGTTGCTAAGAAATTATTCAGAAAAAAATATTCCTCTAATTCTCAATTTCTCCAGAAGCAGCTCCAAATTTCTCCAGAAAGAGCTCCTTCTTAAGCATCTCTGATCCAGCTCTCCATTATTTGGATTACAAGACCCCAGGCTGCAGTTCACTGCACAACCAAGACCACCAGGTCTGAAGCCTTCTGAAATGTTGCAGCTACCTCTGGTATCAGCATTGGTGTGAGAAGGTGCATGCCATAGCTCTGCCTAAAGAACTGCCCAAGGCTCACACAGGGTGTAAAGAACTGCACAGCAGCTGCTTCTCAACTTGAGTCCATGTTCTCAATACTCTTTGTGCACCACCCTTCCTCTTCTTTTTTTTCCTTCAGACCTAGGTTTGCATCCCTGTCTAAGGACAGGTACAGAGTTGTGGGTTATTTGAGTGTTATTTAAATGACAACATTTTCTAGCTCAAGCAGTACTGCCACAGAGCCCAACTTGAGAAGCCCATCAGAGCTTATCAGCCAGAGGTCTGCTCTACAGCATCTGTCACTTCTATCATTTTGTGCCTCCTTGACTGGGCATTTGAAGCAAGCACTGTAGTTCATAAGAAGTTAATGCTGTGAGCACTGCCGGGCTGTAGAGGTATAGAAACAGGGTCTTGCTGATACATGTTGGAGTTTCTTGGTGTTCTCGTGGCTTTGCTCCAAACACTTCAACACCTGCCCACTGGAGTGTCTTGCTGGCTTTGCAGTGGCATGTCACCCAGTGGTACCCTGCATATCCTCACCTCCACTTCTCCCAGCAGTGCTGGAAGGCCCTGTGGTCTCCTGACCATATCTCCAAAGCTCTGAGGGCAGCTTTGTTCCCCTCTGCCAAGTGATTTGTGAGCTCTGGTTGCTGAGCTACAAAACCCAGTGTTTGTCTATCTGCTTTTCAGTGTGCCTTTTCTTGTTCCCCTATTTGACACTCTGGAAGCTTTTGTGATTAGGCAACTGAACTTACATTTCAATACTTATAAGTCAGTACCTCTGCATTATCCTCGATGCTGAACTTCCCCACTTCTCCTGTTTCTGCTTGGAAACCTATCCTTCATCCAAGGCACACGTAATGGGCTGACTTGGTTCTTCATCCAGTCTTGACTTCCTCAGAACCTTGTTCTGTGTCTGTGGACATCCTGAATACCACTAGAAGCAATGTTTATCATCAAGCCCTTAGTCTGCAAAGAAGTGTCACTTCTCCTCCATTTCTATCACATAAGAACATTGCGAGTCATTTTTTTCAGCACCTGGTTCAAATCTACCTCACTCTTTCTCTAGGAAAATATTTGGTGAATTCACACTTTCAAGTCACAGACTTGATCTCACCGTGCTCTTCCATCTCCTTCACAATGGCTTTTGGGTCCTTTCAGCACATCCTCACTTGTCTTGGTCTCTTCTACATATTGTCTGAGTGGAAGTGACCTGGATGTTAGGAGGAAGTTCTTTCCAGTGAGGGTGGTGAGATACTGGCATAGGCTGCCCAGGGAGGTTGTGGCTGCTCCCTCCCTGGAGGTGTTCAAGGCCAGGTTGGACGAGGCCTTGAGTGACCTGTACTAGTGGGAGGTGTCCCTGCCTATGGCAGGGGATTGGAAGTAGATGATCTTTGAGGTTCCTTCCAACCTTACTGTTCTATGATTCTATGATTCTATGCAGCTCCTGCCTATCTCTTCTCAAATCCTGTGTGCAGCAAATGACTTTGAATACAACTCTCCCAGTACAGTTTTATTTTGTTTGTGTTCTTTAACTTTGGGAAGCATTGGTGATCTACTAAAGTTACAGACACCAGGCATTTTCACATTATCCTTCCACCATATGTTGCACTGTAGATGGATATAGGACATGATAATGCTAATACGACAAGAACAAATACTTGCTGTATTAATAAAAACTGCTGAGACACAAAGAGTGGCCAGAGCTACTTACCCACAGATGTTGTAGATTCTCTGTCATGTAAAGTCTTCATAACAAGGCTGAAAAATTGCTCTAAGAAGTAAAACTATTGGCTTGAGGCAGAAATTACTTGGTGTTTGTTGAAGCTCAGGTTGTAGTGCTCCCTTCAGGCCCTAAAATCTTGGACTCCATGGAGCTCACATTGTGTGTTAGACATGGTCTCTCTAAAAAAAAAAAAAAAAAACACAAAACCAAAACCCAAAAATCTTTCAGATATAAGAAGATTCTGATGTCTGTTCTAGCATCCTGCTGAAAATACCTTTTTCTTTACATGTCAGTATATTGATTTTTAAATAATCATTGGAGATACAAAACACATGATGACAAGGAGATTATGGCACCTGTCATGCCCATTGCTAAATGCTCTCAGTTGGCAGCTGCTGGCTGAGTTACTGCAGCCCTGAGCAGACCTCTCTGTTTCTGCCTACTCCGAATTATCCTACTGGTTCTGAGATACTAAAAGGAACTTATACCAAGCTAGACTCATAATTTAGACTGAATTTTAACTGTTTCAGAGCAGCCAAGATTATTTTTGTTTGACCAGTTTCAAGTGCTTCTGGTGTTTATTAATTAGAAATTAACAAAGCAACCAGACATGGGCTTGTATCAGGATACATTTAAGCGGAGTTAAAATCTATTCAACAGAGATCATTCTAAAGACAGCTAAAATGTGGCACAGTAGTGATACTTGACCTGGACAACCTAAACAAACCTGCCATGGATGTGTATATTCATTCGCTCCACCATGACTGTGCTCCACTCATTAGCCACTTAATTTTAATACTAATTTTTGGGGCGGGATATCCTGCTCAGTTCTAAATAATAATGTTTTGGCATTTAAGTACCACAGGTGAAATATACACTGTGCTGAAGAATTCTCTCTGATGCATTGTCCTTTAACTGTGTTAAGTGTTCTCTGTACTCAGTTTGCGAGAAAGAGAAAAATTGAGAAATAATTTGATGTCCTTTCCCTCATCAGGTAACAAAATAGTCTGCCTTATTTGAAGAAAATCATGTGCGTGGGCTTGGGGGGAAATCCAGGGAGATTTAGTTTTGTTCCAGTGCATGGAGCCTTTAATGGAAAATAAATATAGAGGAAAATATTACTAGACCCAGTTTCTTTCCATAAGTGTATCATCCATATTGGAGATAGTATATGAGATGAAGGTAAATAGCTAAAGCAACTTTCCAGACAGCCCATGGCCTGTGTTGCAGCTTGCTCTACCCATTCTGGATGCTGAGATTCAGGACAGGTCTGGACTAATTGGTGAGGGACCAGATAAAAATAATGAGATGTCCAGAAAGCATAGATTTCCTTGGTCTGGAGAGATGACTGAAGTGACATACCATCAAGTCTTCAAATAAGTTTTTAAAAAAATCTACCTATCTACCTACCTACCTATCTACCTACCTGCCTACCTACCTACCTATCTACCTACCTACCTACCTCCCTACCTACCTACCTACCTATCTACCTACCTGCCTACCTACCTACCTACCTACCTACCTACCTACCTATCTACCTACCTGCCTACCTACCTACCTACCTACCTACCTACCTACCTACCTACCTATCTACATACCTGCCTACCTACCTACCTACCTATTTATCTATCTATCTATCTATCTATCTATCTATCTATCTATCTATCTATCTATCTATCTATCTATCTACTGAGGGTAGTAGATATCATGTACAACTGTAGGAAATGTCTTAGTCTGCAGCAGGACAATAGGAGAAACTCTCTAACAGTAAATCAAGTGTTAGGAGTGAACACCCATCCTCTGTAGGACAGGCATTAGGAAAGGATGCCTACCTTGGAGAAATTTCATGAGATAGACTTAAGGACAGATTGCACAAAAGTCTCAAATTATTAGTTTTGTATAGTGGGTCTTGCTAACAGCTGGGTCTTCCAAGGCCCTTGTGGGCTGTAATTTCTGTGTTTTTATGAATAAGAACTCAAGATGCCAAGAACATCACTTTTCCCACTGCCATTCAGAAGAGAGAAGCCTTCTATTGAGGGTAAAGTTTAATAAGAAAAATGGGGAAGACAAGTGGCTTTTTTTTTTTTCCCAGAGGAAGCAGACCCTAAGCATTACCTAGAGAAAAATTATCTTGAGTATGAAGTTGCACCAATAAACTTAAAATTACAAAGAGAACACAAAAGGATGCTGGGGAATCTAAGGAGCCTGAAGCTCCAGAACTGTACATTGTGTCACATGCTGCTAGTGGGGACAGTTCAAATTTCACTATGTCATTTTCTCACTTTGGAAGCAAGTTTGTGTTTCATACTGGAAGAAGAGGTCTGAGCAGCTAAAGGCTACCAGGTATCTTTCCTGAAGTCGATTATGAGGGAACTCAGCATCTTCCCAGCTTTGGCAAATGTGCTTGGCTGTAACACCACAAAGGGCACCTTGCCTGGGAGTGTGCTATGTGCTGTATTTAACTTGTGGCTGTAGCACTGGGGAGAAGTACTCTGGTGCACCCGCAAAGAGGTTGATGCTTCCAAAGCTGGGGCACACAGACAATCTCAAAATAATCTAACAAATTGATGGGACCAGCTGCAACCTCGCTCCCAGCACTCAGTGCCTGTGGGGAGCAGATGTGAGGAGGCACAACATTGCACCCACCAGCAGCTGCACCACTCTTGCCCACACCTATACACTGGCTATAGGGTTCTGCCTTCTCCTGTAGGTCCAGAGCACAGGTCATGCCTGGAAGCTGTTTTTCCATGTGCAGGCTGTGAAGTCATGGCACGTGTGGCCAGGACCTTGGGTTGTCCAGGACAGGGACTTGGGAAGACAGCATGCCCCAGCAGTGGGGATGGATTTCCTCTCTGGATTACCCCAATGCTTTTGAGCTGCTCAGGTAGGAGGAAAAGAGAGAAAACTCACAGCTCCCAGACTTCTGCTGTGTTTCTGTGCTCAGCATAACCATCATGGGTGCAGCTATTCCTTCCAGCACGTAGCAAGCTGGGATTCCAGGTCTCAGAGGTGATCTTGCCCAAAAGGGTTAGATCTTCTTCTACAACAGAGTGCTCCCTTGGACAGACATGGACCAGGTCCCAAATTAAGCACCCTGCTATGCCTAGAATGAGCCCAGGGTGACAGCTGTCATGAGGTGTTACAAGCCCTAGGATACAGTGGAATCCAGCATCCCATCTGAAGACTGTTGGTGGAATAGAGATGTGCCAGGTACATGGCATCAGCTGGGGCAGGGATGCTAGGGCCAGAGGTAATTATTTGGAAGGCATGAGCTATTATAACCTCAGATGTGCACCCAACATGGGACCATGTTAGGACGTGATTCAAAACCATCTCAGGGAAATGGAATCAGGCACACCACACCTTCAGAAGCATCTTCTTCCCCACAGCTACTCAGCACCACATGCTGCCTTCCCCTCTGCCCAAAGAGGCTGCGTAAGCTCCTGCGTACCAAGAAGGACCAAGACCATCCAGTGGCCTCCTTACTCAGAACCCTTTTAGGAGGGATTTTAATTCGTGTAAATGAGTGTTTTTAATTTGTTATACTGGCCTTTATCTCTATTACCATCTCATTTGCTTTTAAACCTAGTTTTGCCATCCTGACTGAATTCCATTTGATGCATTAGGAGTAATTCTCTTCCCAAAGGGTTAGACATTTTCTCTCCACATAAAAGTCGCTTATTTTGGATAAAGAGACGATTAGATTTATCTTTAATATTTTAATGGCAGCCAGGATTATTGGGTGGGCAGCCCTGGGTTCGGTTGTTGTTGGGGGATTAGACTCTAATAAACTCTTCAGATTGGGATTTTTTTTTCCCCTGTTTTGCACAAAGTACATGTATTTATTTTTTAAAATTCACTTCTTTTTGAGTAATAAATTCCATTTGCTGTTTCCTATTAGTATTAAATCAAGTTGATTAAATTCGTAGTGACTATTTGCACATATATCTTTTTAATTTTAACATCCACAACGTAAAATCTTTAATGGTGCAATTTGAAATACCTGCAACGTGCATTGCTGTTGCCGTTTAAACAGATGGAAATGAGGATTCAGAAGAATGAAGGAAGGAGAGGGGAAGGGATGGAGAGATGGGCAGACAGACGGATGTTGAAAACGAATAAACTGAGTCTACCCCCATCACATTCGATTTTAGAGATCCGGATTCTATAAAGAAAGGATTTGGAAAGAGCTGCCTTCCTCCCCTCAAAGTCACCAGCATCTCCCGTGAACAAGGTTGGAGTTCGCGGCTCTCCCAGGTCTGCAAACCCAGCTCCCCTCAGAGCCAGTGCCAGGAGCCAAGTAGCCCCTGCAAGGTGGCATTTGCGCAGAGCAGATGCTTACGGGGATAGGCGGGTGCAGAACCAAAGAGCGGGAGTCCTTCACCCCTCGGTGCTCGGCACCCTGCCTTGGCTGTCATAGATCCTAGTTTAGGCTAATCGGAAACTTGGTAATAGAATAAAATGTCAGCAAAGTAGAAATCAATAAGTGTTAATGCTCCAGGACTTTCACTGCTGGGCTCCCCTCTCTGGCTCCCCCCTCCCGCACCATCCTGTCCCTTTGATTTCAGTCCCTTCTCTAATCCCCACCTCATCAGCTCCGGGAAGGGCTGATCTGCAGCAGAAAATCCCTCATTCGGGGCAAAATCAGCTTAATTTGCAGCAATTTGTAGCAGGTCTTTGCTGGGATTTGAGTCTCAAAATTATCCCGCGGGTGGGGGCCGCAGCCCCTTGCAATATGGGCAGAGATTTCCCCGCTCCTCTGTTTGCAGAGATTTGTCTGGGGAGTAATTACAGGCGGGGCCGCAGCCCGCCCCCGGCCCCTGCCCCTGCCCCTGTCCGCCGCTGCCGCCCCTCCGCCCGCGGGGCCTGGCACCGGGCGAGCGGCCGAACACGCAGCCGCCCGGATTAGCAGCATTAGCAGCCAGCGCCGAGCTACAATTAATCATTTGCTGGTAAATACAAGCGAGAGCCTCCCCCGCTGGTGGGGAGGGGTGGCCAGGGAGGGAGAGAGGAGAGGGGAGGGGAGAGGAGGGGGCGGCCGGTCGCCCCGGCGTGCAATAGAGCAGTGAGGGAAGGGCAGGGCTGGGGAGGGACGGAGGCACTCGGGGACCTTGTGGCCTCGGGACGGGGGATCAGAGCAGGCAACTTTCCTTCCGCTAATGCCGCTAATTACAGGCAGCAGCTCCGACGTCGGCCGAGAAGGGATCCCAGGCACGGGGACCCCCGGGTTCCCCGGGGCAGGCTGTTGCCAGCAGCATTCGGCCTCAAAACTGGGCGCCTGCAGCTTCCTTCGTGCCCCTGGGCGAGTCCCGGAGGAGCCAGACCAGCTCCAGGCGGCAAGGGGGCGGACGAAGGTGCCCAGATTCACAATCTCAATAATCCCGGGGGTACGTGTGTCCAAATGAGAACGTTATTTGGAGAGCAGCTTGTTTTCCAGGAGAGGGAGAAATAAAGCCGTGTGGAGGTGCCTGCTGGCACGCCTATAGGTTTGCACTTTGGTGGGTCACCTGGTGACCGTGTTGGTAAGAAAATTAGCCTGAGGTGAAATCGAAATTACACACATTAAATTAATTAAGAGCCGAGTAATTAGAGTTTCTCAAATATTCAGCAGGGAATAGCCCACTGGCAGAGAAGTTTTGAAGACAGGTTGCCTAGAGTTCAGTTCTCAGTCCATACTGTGTAATATCTGAGGTGACTTGGACAAAATCAATGCTGGTAATGATTTCTGCTTGACATAAAAATTGCTGGAGTGATAAATAACGATGGGAGTAGGTCAGTTATACCCAGCAATCTGGATCACTTGGCAGGCTTCGCTCATTTGAACAATATGTAATTTTAATACAGCCAAATGCAGGTCCATATATCTCAGAGCAGAAAATGAAGGTCACAGGATGCTGTCACGGGAAGCAGTGGCTCCAAGGATGGAGATGTGACAGGCAGCAAAAACTAAATCTGGACTTTTGGTGTACTCTGCTCAGAGCAACGAGATTTTTTGATGTATCAGCAAGAATAATATTACCTAGCAGGGTAAGGATGGTCTTGACATCGCAGGACAGTAACAGATTCATCTTGTGTTCTCTTCTGGTGTCTGCAATTTCACAAATAACACCAAAGAACTGCAAACTATTCAAACAAAAGCTTCAGGAAGAACCTGTGAGCTGGGAAACCTGCCATAGAGTGAGAATTAAGAAGTTCAATCTTCAGCTTGTTAGGGAGAAAATTAAGAGGTGGTTTGGTCACCTTCTGTTAGTAGTCTGGAAAGACACTTTTGCAGAGTGGAAGGCCCTTACATTTATTAGATAAAGGCATAACAGGATTTACCACTGGAAGGTCAAAATAACTAATTCATAATTAAATTAATTAATGTAATTAAATATAAGTATTACTATAAGGCCTGGATTTTATGCAGTGAGGATAATTAGTGGAGCAGGCGAGACATTTTTTTGAAGAGCTTCTTGTTGGGAAGAAACCTGTTTTGATAGCAATATTTGATGTTTTGGCAGGAAAAAAAAGAGATATCTGCTTACAGAAATTCCTACAGCACTATATTTTGAAATGGTTTGGTTTAGAAAATAGTTCTGAAGTGTATTTTCTCATGCTAATTTATGCATTTTCATTTTATATTATTGTACCATTACAACATTACACCAGGAAAAGTCATTGAAATCTGTTCCCATTTTAATTTTCAAACTGTTCAGTACATTTGCCACACAGTACTGAATGAATACTAAATTGATGAGAAATTATTTCATTATAACAGAGCGGAGAACCTTTGTTCTGCCAAGAGTGTGAAATATTTCATGTGCCATCAAATTTCTGACAACCTTAATGATTTAAAAATACAAAGCAGGAATCACTTTCTCCATTGTCAGTCATGGTGTGTTGCCAGCAGTAGGTGTGTGTATACTGCACGCAGCGCTCACTGCCAGCCATTCCTGCTGACCTGTAAGACTAGCAGGAAAAAAAAAACAACTCTGAAACAAATAAAGTTTCAAACAGTATTTTAAAATTACAACATTAATTTTCCGTGGGAAGAAGATACCTCAAAACATTGGAATTCCCCATGGTATGAGAAAAGCTGATTTACAACCATCTCTACTATTCAAGCATTAAAACTGTTTACCTGAGGAACAGTCTTTCCACTTAGGCCCTCTAAAACATGGCACAGGTTTGACTTGGCAACTAACGAGTCTGTCTGCATTGAACATATATTTAGGATCCAGAGTGCGCTCTGGATGTGAAGCTCCTGATCACCTCCACTGCTGAGCTTTGCATTTCTGCAGGAGGTGCAACCTGGTGTCCTTGCAGATGAAGCAGGATGGGAGGATGATGTGATATAGGCTCCCCTTCACAGCACCCTTCAGCTGCTAGTAGGCATTTCATCCGTGGCACCAGGGAAGAGCTAATTAAAAGAAATTGCTCCAGCATCTACAGTAGAAGTGCCATGTCTTCAGCACCAACAGTGCCTCCCAGCCTCTTCTAATGAATTAATAACCTGTAGGACAGAGAGAGGCATGAAATGTGTAACTGAGCCAACAGAGAGCATGGTTATGGAGAATTAGGATGCAGTGGTGGAGTCCAAAGATCCCTTATGTGGGTAACCCCAGGAGGCTGTGAACAAGTGATAGTTCCAAACCAGAGCTGCATGGAGGTTCGGTGGGACCTCATGGTACCCTTGCTGCTACAGCAAAGAAGGTTGTGCTCCATCTGCCCAGGCATCTAGCAGCAGTTACCACTGACACCACTTTGATTGATTTGGCATCCTATTAGGCCTCTGCTTCTCCCTTGGTGGCCCAAAGGACAGAGATGGCAAAATGAGCCCAGGGCACCCTTTTATTTTCTCAGATTTTCCATTAGCAGTTGGGATATTCCATTTCTATCCCAACTCCATATTGCTTGGGATAAGTCCATGGTTTATGAACATTCCCAGGCATCTTTCTCATCTTACATCCTTGCATAGTATCTTCTAATGTGCATCCTATTCTCCTGGAAAACATGTCCTGTTCAGATGGAAAATAGCCTCTCCTTAGCAGAACATTCCTGCCTGTATCCTTGAATGCAGCTGAGCAGCACCACTTTTGCAGCCCACCTTCAGGTCAGCACCTATTTCTGAAAACACCACACTCTCACTCTCAAGGCCTTTTACAACCCAACTTTAAAGAGCATTTTGACAGATGAGAAAAGCCTCTGCAAATATTGCTGCTGTGGTGTGGAAGAGCATGGGCAAAGCTGGGTCACAACCCCTGCCAAAAGTTCTATTTGCAAGGCAGAGGTGGAGCTGAGGGAAATGAGCCAGGATGTGGCATCTTTGTTAGATGGGAATGGGTTAAAGAGACAAGGAAGCATATTGAGCTGGAGTGTTTGGAAGCCCTGGAAGGAAAGTGGTGCTTGCTGCTGAAGGCTGAGTGAAGCCAATGGTGCAAGATGGCCCTGCTGTCTTTCCTGGATGATACACAGGAGTCTCAGATGGAGGAGGTCCTGCACATGGAGTGGCCTGGAGATGTCACCTGGTTTCAGCATGCTAAAAGCTACTGTCTCAAGCCAAAGCTAGGATAAGACTGAACTGCAGTGCTCCTTGTACCTCTGCTTGTGCCATGACACCACCCTTTGTCTTCAGACTCCTAATAAAACCTGTGCTGAAAAACAAATGTTACTCAGGGCATTGCAATATATTCTTTGGTTTGTTGTAAATTAACATCCTTTCCCCAAAACCTCCATGACAGCCACCAGCAAAAACACCCTTAAAGTGAAGTTCCTCCAGAGGTTAACAGCCATTAGGAATGCAGATAGCAAAACCTTGATGGAAGAGACACCAAAAAAAAAAAAAAAAAGAAAAAGTGAAATGAAAAAGTAATGTGTTAAGGGTTTGATTATGCTTCCAGTTCACACATCCTCTAAAGTAAATCTAAACCTGGGAAAATTAATGGTAGAGAAACATTTCAGTAATCTCTTTAACTTTGAATGTCTGCAACAGAAATACCAAGGTGGATGCTGCTTTCATGTGAGCTTCAGAGATGGATTTATAAAAGAGAACGAAACACTTTTTTTTTTCAAAACATAAAGCATTAATATACCTTCAGTAGCTGTGGCTTGTCTTGCATTAACCTAAGGGGCAGATTTGCTACCTTTCCTCATATTATTATATTGAATAATACTCAAAGAAACCAAAGCAACTACTTGTGAGTAAAATATTACTCAAAAATGTAAGACTATCAAAGTCAAATCATATGTAAACAACACCCTTCAAAGTCTGCTGAACAGGTCTTCCAGCCACAGTGCTAGCATTTTGATTATCAGAATATAAAAATATATAATATAAAAAATATATATCAGAATATAACTCTGCAAAAGCCCAAGAGTCCAAAGTTTTTGAATTAACCCCATAAAAAAAAAGGAGAAAAAAAAGAAAAAAAGAAGAAAGAAAAAAAAGGGGAAAAAAAGAAAAAAAAAGAAAAAAGGGGGAAAAAAGAAGAAAGAAAAAAGAGAAAAAAGAAAAAAATGGAAAAAAGGGGGAAAAAGGGGAAAAAAGGGGGGAAATGGGAAAAAAGGAAAAAATTTAAAAAGAAAAAAGAAAAAAAGGGAAAAAAAGAAAAAAAGGGGAAAAAAAAGTTCAAAATTATGGAAAGCTTCAAATAATGCATCGAGTTTGTTTTTTTTTTAATGGAGTTTTAGGATGGCTCCAGTTGGTGTTGTCATACCTTTTGCAGCAGTGGTATTGGAGAAACTTTTTAATAAAAGCAGAAATTTTCCTGTAATCTCTTGATTCTTAGAGGTCTTTGTGAAAACCACAAATAGAGTGAGATGCAAGGCAACACCATAAAAGCTGGCACCAATATAGAAATCACAATTAGTGAATTATTTTGCTTGCAGTGGTCTGATCCTCAACAGGATCTTGATCAGCTTCCTTTGGAACTGGCAGCCCACTTTGGAGTTACTGACTAAATGGGAAGTAAATATGCACCTCATGTTTGCAGCACTCACACAAAGTAGCTCACCAGAAGAAGCCTTCATAAATACTTCTGAATGGTAGAGCAGGATGTCCACAGGAAAACCAAGATAATTGACCCAGGCTGCATGTTACTGGAATGACAATGCTCACATTTACCTTTGTGCTGATGAAAGGGGTTGAATGACAGGGCAATCAAAGCTTCACATGGTTCATAGTAATTAATTTATGTTACTTTTAAAGAGAATGAAGTTTTTTTTTTTTGATGCTGGCATTCTTGAAACTTAATTTATGAAACATTTGCTTGTTGGTGGTGCAGCTGTAGCATTATCTAAATTCTAATGTTAAACTCCTTTGGTGTCTATAAATACCTTTCTATTTCAAAGAAATAAAAGGAGCATTAAAAGGTAAAATATTCACCAACTGACATCACAGTGTCATCAGTGACTTCAACAGAATTATTTGCAGCCCATTAAATCGTGTTAAGGTTTTTCCTTGGGCTTTTAGACCTTTGGTGTTTCTGATTTCAGCTCCTCCTTGGTATAGTCAACAAGGGTTATGCTCTCCAGCTGCACAGAGCCAGGCTGGATACCTCAAAATCCAGCAGTCTCTGTAAAGCTGGCAGTAGAGCCTTGGAAGTCTGCAATAATTAAGAAGGTAGAGAATTGATCACCATAGAACTAGAAGAAACTCCTCTTTTGAAACTCCTTCTTTGATTAAGTAGCACAGAAGATACAGAAGATAACAAAAGCACCAAGATACAAAGTGTTATTTATATCATTATTATTATTTGCCCAGGGAGGTTGTGGCTGCTCCCTCCCTGGAGGTGTTCAAGGCCAGGTTGGAGGAGGCCTTGAGTGACCTGTACTAGTGGGAAGTGTCCCTGCCTATGGCAGGGGGGTGGAACTAGATGATCCTTGAGGTCCCTTCCAATCTTACCATTCTATGATTCTATGATCAAAAGATTTCTACTGAATTGCAGCCATAGGATGCTCAGATGCCATGGTAATCAGTAAAGCATAGAAGTCTGGATTAGATGCTTCAAATAGATGTTTGTGAATAACATTATATGCAAATACTTCCACAGACAACACTGCTGCATCTGAAACTTTCAGAGCCTGAGCCATGCTTGGTCCTTCTCCCCTCTCTGTTAACTCAGAAAGCCAAGATCTCAGCCATAAATTCCTGTGCAACTGCTGAGCCTGATCTGTTCTGAACAATGTCAATAATACAGGACAGATCTCAGTACAAGTGCATCTTGGTGACCTGGATTTAAATTGATGCTGGGG
Source organism: Ramphastos sulfuratus (assembly GCA_013399055.1). Classification (NCBI taxonomy): domain Eukaryota; kingdom Metazoa; phylum Chordata; class Aves; order Piciformes; family Ramphastidae; genus Ramphastos; species Ramphastos sulfuratus. The sequence continues at coordinate 69,707 of WBNM01022968.1, read as the reverse complement.
GAATACAGGAACTGGTTCAGTTGACTTTCCAAACATTGAAGTTGTTACTGAGAGATGGAGCAACCACCTATGGACTAGTCTTGGAGGAAGGGATATGGGCTGCAGATGGTTCACTGCCCACATCTGACAGGTTCTATGTTTAACTAAGGGGTAAATCTGACTTAGGTTGTTAACTGATAGTTTCCAAATCACGTTATGAGATTACCTGAAATAAACAGCCCTCTGCAGCTCAGCACTGAGCCTCAGCAAATGATGGTATTTTCCCTCATTCTAATTTATTAGGGGAGTAAAAATAAACTACTAATGGGTTTTAGTTATTCAGCTTCATACCATCACAAAGCATGGTGAATGGTAGAGGTTTGCATCAGGGGTTCCAGCTGATATAAGTGGGTTCTGGCTGGGGCAGAAGGAGAGAGCTCTGTTAGAGAAGGAGAGGGTCTCCTACAGAAAGCTCAGCTAGCAGGGTGCTGTATTTTCCTCTCTAGTTTTTTGCTGCCTTAAATACCTAGACAAGTGCTGCACTTTCTCTTTCAGCCTGCCTCTGGCATTTTGTGTCTGCATCATAGAATGGTAGGAGTTGGAAGACACCTCTGAAGACCCCCCTGCTAATGCAGGTATGCCTAGGGAAGGTTGCACAGGAACATGTCTGGGCAGGTTTTGAAAGTCTCCAGAGGAGATTCCGTAGCCTCTCTGGGCAACCTGCCCCAGTGCTCCATCACTCTCTGTGCTGGTTTGAGGCTAATTGGAACATTTTAATAAAAAGAATTAGATTATAGGCTGTAAAAAGCAAACAATGGTGATGTCTACTTCACTCATAGGCTTGCTGAGATAAGAACAAGAACACAAACATAGACAACACACACACACAGAGTCTTATCTCTGCCTCTCTGGGAGCTTCTGTCCTCTCTGCTGAGTAACCCAACTAACCACTCTGCTTCTAACTCCCCTGGCCAATCCTCCAAACTCACCTTGCACTTAAGGCAGACCCTGGGGTAAGGTAGAGGGGTGGGGAGAAGGTGGAAGGGTGGTTGGGAGCCCCTCCTGGGGACTCTGATTTCTGGGAGGGGGATTGTGTTTCTGCATTACCTTTAACTTGTATATTTCTGTAACTATTCCTGTCTATTGTGTATATCTCTGCTTGTACATTGTGCTGAGCTGTAAATAGAGCTTCAGTCCTTAACTTCCAGCTGGCTGAGTCTAGTCTGGGTGATTTTACAAAGTGTAGGGGAGCAGGGAACTCCCAAACCATCACACCCTCAAAGTAAAGAAATTTCTCCTGAAGTTCAAGTATGCTTGGGAGAGAAGAAAATACCACTGGAAAAAAAAAATCCATGATAATTTTCCTGGTAGAGTCTAGATACAGTTCTCCAGGGAGAGACACTGTGGGGGCTCAGGGACTTGCTGCTGGTTCTTCCTGATGCAAGAGGATGAGCCAGAGCCCCTGTGCTGCCTATGATTTTATTTCATCCAGCAGAAAGCAGAAATTGCTCTGCATGATTCCAAAAGACACAGAGAGGAAAACCTGTAAAGAGTACAGCTTATGAACCCAGGGAAAAGACAGTGATTCCAGAAATGTGGAATCTCCAAAAAGTGAGAGTATGAAGACACTGCCAATAAGGTGGCTTGAAAGACAGGACATTAGTGGAGGGGGATGCTCTTGCTAGTCAGACCTGCAAGGACATCCCCAGCTACACGGGCGTGTGTCAGCAGCCAGAGGGACTTCCACCCTGTTGACGTAGGTACATGTAATCAGGAGGAGAAAGTGGAGAGAAGGCACGGGAGGGATAGAGACCAAGAAACAAAAAATCAAGAAGAGAGGGGGGAGAGAGAGAGAGAGAGAGGAAAGAAAGGACAGAGAGGAAAGGGAAATGGAGAAAGAGAGAAAAGGAGGGGGGCTGGCAAGAAGAGAAATGGGGAAGGCAAGCAAGAGAGCCTGTATTTCTATAATTACTGTGGATTGGCTCGGATTAAGGGCAACTAGCTATCTCTTGGTTTTTCCTTTTTATATAACAACTAATCTCCTTCTAATCACTTATTATTAAATTATATTCCATTTTTAATTCATTCACAGACCATTGGTGGCACAATTCGGACATCTGGACAGATAATTGAATAGAGATAATTTATGTAAATGAGGAACAGTTGTGTGCAGAGGTGGGGGAGGGGAGATTTCAGCTCCCAAGGCCAGTGACCTAATGAGGAATCTCCAAAAGCTGCCCTTGCTCCCAGGGAGGACTGAGGTGTGAGGGGAGGATGCTGGGGATATTTGGGTACTGCGTGTGTCAGATATTGATACATGTAAAAAAAGCCATCAAGCCTGGGCTGTCTCGCTTGACCCAAGGGATCAACCAGTAAGAACACAGTTTCTCCCAAGGCTGAAGATACTGGCTAAATCATCATCTGAAGACAGCCCTAGCCTCCTAGGCCATTTGTTACCCAGAGCTTTTCATCAACCCCATTTTACAGTGTGATGCTCCAAACCTTCAGTGATCTCTCCACAGGGATGGGGTAGAAGCACAGCAGTTAACCCATCTCAGTTATCCCAAGCAGAGCTGAGCAGCCCAGAGAAAGGCCCTGGGTGATGATGGTCTCTCCCAGGGAGTGAGCCCCCAGCTCAGCCTACTTAAGGGATCTGAGTGCCCTGAGTCAGAGCTGAGGGCCAGAGCAAGGTTGGCTCAGTCACAGGCACACCAGACTTCAGAAGTGGCTGAATGTCATTTCCCTGTGACCAGAGGCTGCTATCTTGCAGAATTAAAGTCTCTCAACATCTACCCACCCACCTCCAGCACTGCTGGGTAGATAAACAATCTAGCAAGCCTAGTACCCTGTGGATGTCTGATCTTAACCCCAGGAACTATTTCTTACTCCTTGAAAATGTTTCTGTGCTCTTTGATAGACATGGTCTAATCCCTCATTGCTTGTCCCAAACCCTGAATTTGTGAATTGGGGCAAACTTATTTAAGTAGCCTTCAGAGTGAACTTTTGTGATCAAAAGCAATAGCTGAGCACTACGGAGTAGCAGTTGTGTTAGAAGCAATAGGCAAAAAACTTCCCCAGAATTTCTGGTTATTATCATTTACATGGGAATCAGAATGAGTCAGGGGACATATGGAGTCAAATCATGTCCAGAGAGAGCACAATGTGGTGATGGGATTCATCAGACCTACTGTCAACACCTACAGCACAGGGAGTCCACATTGAGCACACTCCCACATTCCCATTCTAGACAGAGGGCTCTGGTCAATAGGCTCAATAGATAGAGCCTAGGGCATAGTTCATCTTATTTTGAAGTAGTTGTCCACACTGGATTAGAGGGTTCACATCTCCATTGGCTTTATTGACAAGATTGAGATTGACTGTGAAAGTAGCCCATGACTAGCTCTGGTGTAGGCATCTGAAGTTAGGTGAGCTGGATCCTACTTTAAGGGAGAGAAGGTATTATACTGCTTTTCCAGTAATGGAACAGAGCAAATACTTAGTGCTCTGCCTCAGAACAAGGGCAAAGATTAAAAAGAAGTTCTTGTTTTGGGCTGTGGTTGTGTTATTTTTCTTCTAGATTTGGATGACACAGAAATAGGTGCTGAAGAAAGAAGGATGATAGGTAAATTTGTCTTCCAAAGGGGGAAAGAATGTTTGACTCAATTGCTGTAGCAAAAATCTAATTTCCATCACTCTGTCATAACAGGAGGAATTTTGCTATGCATACTGAATTGTCTTAGCATTATGGAACTGTTAGAGGAAGAGAACATCACAGATGCATCCAGCATATGGGAAAGCTACTCAAAAGATTTGTTTGTCAAAATAAATTCAGGCTGAATTGCCAAGGACACAATCCAAATGAAATTGAACTGGTTCAAGTGCCCTTCTTGCCCTGTGTCAGAAACACACGCGTTTGTTTTTTTGTTTTGGTTGGTTGGTTGGTTTTTGTCTTTTTTTTTTTTTTTTCAGTTCTGTGGCTTATTTTGTTGATTAAACTATTCCCTTTTCAGGCCTGTTCTTCAGGTTCTAATTAGCAAAATGCAAATAGGGATAATTATTGGGAATTTTCAGATAGGAGTTATCAATGAGAGTGAGGATGCAGCAAGATGGCCATAAATAATAGGCTCTGAGTGTAAGCGTTAAGCTAGGACAGAAGTTCTCCAGCAAGGAGAGTTTAAATCTGTCAATCTTTCAGTCTTTAAAGACAACAGAGAAAGCAGACCAAGCTGCATATGATGCCACTGCAGATGATACTGAGTTGGAAGAATTTGTGCCCAGAAAACCAGAATTCTGCAGGGGAGACACATGGGAGTCAGCTCAGCAAACTGTGATGGAGGGAAAGCCCAGAACCAACAATATGCCTGAAAGACAGAAGACCAGACAGTGAGAACAGCTTGGTGTGATCAGAATGTACATTTGCAATATATCAATGCTCTAAAAAAGGAGTGAGACAGCTCCATGTTCATGACACTGTGGACCAGCCCATTAATGCTCTATTGCTCTAATGTTAAGGCTCAATTTTTTTTTTTTGTTTTTGTTTGTTTGTTTGTTTTTGTTTGTTTTTGGTGCAGTTTTGCACTAAAGTAAATACTGACAAACTGAACAGAGTCTAGAGAAGAGGAAAGAAAAAGACTGGGATCTTGTGGTTTGGGTCTGTGAGCCATACACAGATGTGTCTGAACTGCTTAAGTGATAACTAAAGGGAAGGCAGTGGTAATAACTCAACTGCCAGAAAGTTTCCCATTGATGCAAAACACTAAAAGTTTGGACTAACATGGGGAACAGGAGTGGAAGTCACTAAGTGAAGCACAGATCACAGATCACAGATCACCTATGCACAGGATGAAGGTGAGCACTGAGAGGGGATGGACGGCAGTAGGCTGTAGACATTTGCCCAGAGTAACAGGTAGGACTCTGGGAGCTCTGTCACAGGGAACACTCAATGGATTCGAAGTTCTCACTCTCACACACTTGCCCTCCTCCTGGTGGTAGCCAGCAGTGCCAGACACAGGAGCTGTGCAGTGCTGCTGATGCTCTGCATCCTGCACACTTGGCTCATAAGCCTCATACAGTCCTGGTGAAGACATCTGCACTGCTACCATGTGCCACATTCTTCCTTAACCCTCCCTACCCCTCAGACATTTTGGACACGTTTATCAGCAGTCTTCTGTACACTCTGTCTTTTCTGATACTGCTCTTCCTTAAGCACACTGGGAGCTGCTGAACGTGTTAGGGTCACAGACCACTTTCCTTATGACCATTAAACTATTTTGGTAACTGCTAATGCAGTCTGTTAAGAAGGGATTTTTGGGGGGAGATTTTATGTTTGTTTTAATCATACTTTATAATAGTAAGCCCTCTTTTCTGTAGCTGTAGTGGAAAAGCTTCTTAAGAAAGGGAGCACTGCTGTGTGTCCTAAACACTTCCCATAGTGTATTTCCTCTGCAAACGTATTCAGTAGCCAAGTCTCCTTGACATTTATCTCCATTTCATCTCCAGTTTCCCTCACTTCATCATGGACTTAGTCAGCTGCTTTTTCCCACAGGAGCAGGTGGGCTGTGGTGAAAATACAGGCTCAGATATAATTGACTGAGAGAGCTTTGAAGACCAGAGCTAATATCCTGGCTTGGCAGACAATGCAACATGAGAATCACCACAACCACTGCAACACAATGGTGAGCTGCTCATAGAGAAAGATGGAACCTGGGAACGTGTCCACCTGTAATCTCAGATAGAGCAAATTTAAAAGTCTCAGGCTCATCTGGCCAAGGAACCAGGATTCTCTTGTAGTCCATCTCTCATGCGAAAAGAAAGCTGAAAAGGCTTTGTGCTTCTCAGACACATAAGGATGTATGGAATATCAAATATGATATAAGGGTGTGATACAAGCACCTTGGCTCATATAAGAACCAATGTGGCCAGCAGGAACAGGGAAGGGATTGTCCTTCTGTACTCAGCACTGCTGAGGCTGCATCCCAGATACTACCTGCAGATTTGAGCTCCTCACTACAAGAAGGACATTGAGGTGCTGGAGTGTGTCCAAAGAAGAGTGATGAAGCTGGTGAAGGGTCTAGAGAACAAGTGTTACAAGGAGTGGCTGAAGGAACTTGTGTTGTTTAGCCTGGAGAAAAGGAGGCTCAGGGCCATTCTGTACAGCTACCTGAAAGGAGGTTGTAGCAGGGTGGGTGTTGGTCTCTTTTCCTGAGTAGCCAGAGACTGGGCAAGGGCAAATGACCTCAAGTTGTCAAAATTGGACATTAGGAAAAATTTCTTTACTGAAAGGGTTATCAAGCACTGGAACAGGCTGCCCAGGGAAACACCCCTGGAGGTTTTTGAAAGATGTGTACACTGTGGCATTTAGGATTGTGGTTTAGTGGTGGACTTGACAGTGCTGGGTTAATGGTTGGACTTGATGACACTAAAGGTCTTTTCCAATCTAAGTAACTCTATGATTCTATTCTATGAACAGGAATGCATGGAGCCAAGGAAAGAAGGTGACAGAGGACAAACATACTGACTGAAAATAGCTGAGAATAGAGAGAAAGGGTCAAGGAAAAAAATTCCAACCTTTATTTGAAACTCCATTACTTGAGGTGGATACTCATTCCAGCCTGATACATTTTCAACCTCACGAGATTTCCCCAAGGAAATGCTGCAGAGATAGATACTTCTATTAAGGTATACAGATAGTTTATAATAAGTCTTCAAGCTATTGCTTGGTTTAGATTTCCTAGCAGGGAGGAGCAGTACCAGCAGTCAAGTCAGTTATCTGCTGGTAGTGGAGCAGCAGATGCTTACACCACTGTTTTAGCTCCAGCAGCCATGCTCAGTTAGTGATGGGCTGGCATGGCAGTTATCTGGGTGGTGTGCCACTGCCCTTGTCTTTGAGCCACATGCTAGAAGATGATACAAGTCAACACTTTGTCCATCTCAAGGTTTATACTAAATCTTATAAAGAAGTTCTCCAGTACAAGGGTGATGAGACTCTGGAATGTCACCCAGAGAGGCTGTAGATGCCCCCTCCCTGGAGGTGTTCAAGGCCAGACCAGATGAGGCCTTGAGCAACTAAGTCCAGCTGAGAGGCACCTCTGCCTGTGGCAGGGAAGCTGAAGTAGATGATCTCTAAGGTGCCTTCCAACCTAAGCCATTCTATGATTCTGTGATGATTCAGTCATCTCTCAGGTCTCCATCCTGTTACAATGCTCATTAGTTAGCAGAGGATGTGACTGAGGAGAGCAGTGATGTGTTCAGTGAACCAGCAACATCCCTCTCTTCTCCAATACTGCTGAGGGTTGGATGGTGGATATCAGAAACAAGGAGGTGGACACCAAGAAAACTAGAACTGGAAACAACTTGGGGAGTCCATCTCTTCCTCCTGTCTGCCTTGTGGCATTTCCACCTATGCCTGTCTCATTTCCGACAGATGGACAAGCATCCAATATCTTCCAGTGTCTCCCTTGTGGTCTTGCTCTCTCCCACCTCCCCCTTAATTTTCCTTAATTTTGTTCCCAGTATCTAATTCAGACCTTTCTTACTATAGTTTCCTGTGGACTTAACCTGCCTGCTATGGGTACAGAGGACAGATTTTTCCCTCTCCCTTTACAACTTTGCTGCCTGGAGATTTTCTTTTCTCTCTGCCTTCCCTCTTCAAGTTACACAACACCACTTCTTTCAGCTTTTCCTTGCAGGATATGTTTCAGATCTGGGATCATTCTTGTTGTCCTCCTTTAGACAGCCTCCAATGGGACCACATTGAAAGGCAGTGGTAAAACTGGGCTCGAAACACCAACAAAAGTCTCACCAACACTGATTAGGAGGAAAGATAATTTCCAGAGGTCTTGACAGCTGTAGTCTTATCTCTTCCTTACAGTAGGAAGCTTGCTTTTTTGCAACAGCATACTATTTTTGACAGGGCTTGTAATCCATTCTAATTCCTGGTGCTTTTTTGGAAGAACTGATGCCTAACAAGTTGTTTTCCAACCCTTGCTTATGCATTTCAATTTTGCCTGCATCACCAACATTCTTTGCATGGTTTCTTTCTGACTTTCATCTATGTTTTTTTCAATTACTTTTCCAATTTGCCATTTTGAGTGCTAAACCTGTGCCCTGGTATACTTAAAGTGCCTTCCAGGTCTGTGTCTTCCTGATGTGTCCACTTTCTCTTTTGTCATCTATGTTGCTAATTAAATCAGTGAGCAGAACTGGATCTAGAATAGACCTTTTTTGGAGGTAGTCTCAATACATCAATTATTTTGATAGTAACCCACTACTAAGCACAGATTTTTCAGCAACTTTAAAATCTATCTATCAATTTGTCTGTCTGTCTATCTGTCTGTCTGTCTGTCTATCTATCTATCTGTCTGTCTATCTGTGTATCTATAGCTTGTGCTAATTTATATTTCCCTCATTTATTCATAAGGATAGCTTTTGAAATGGAGCCTAAGCCTGTTATTGAAGTAGAGATACACTTCTTTTTGTCCCTTCCTTATCTACAAGACCTGTTGCCTTGAGACAGCAAGAAATTAGAGTAACTGGAAGGGAATGATCCTTGACAAACACATGCTGAATGCAGCTGATTGTCTCATTTTGCCATTGACATTTAGAGATAACTTGGTGATTTATTCCAGAATTGTAATGGGAATGGAAATTAAGCTGATTGGTCCATAAATTACCCTTTGCCCTTTCTTTTGCTTTTTAAAGAGTGATACTTGTGGTTTTCCTGTACTTCACCACATCTCTACAGGTTCTGGAAGGCAGCCACTACTGACTCAGAGGTTGCTGCAGCCAAATCTCTAAGTGCCTACAATGAAGCTCATTACACCAAATAAATCTGAAGGCATCTAGCTCAATAACATTGCCTCTACCATATTCTTTCCTCATCCTGTGCCAAGATCTTACCTCTTTATCACTGTTATTAGTTTCTCTAATATTACCCTCTGTCAATAATTTTCACTCCCTGTAAAGCAGTGATCCAATATTTTGCTTAGTCTTCCCCTTGCTACTAATGAATCTACAGAATGATTTCTTGTTCCCTTTGATTATCCTGCTACTTGCAAAATTATTTTATGCTTGGCTTTTTTGATTATTTTCCCTGCATTCCTCTGCTGTTCTTCCAAACTCACCTTTTGTGCTTCAATCTACTTCTTATTTTCTACATCTTTCCCTCACTGGCATGAGGTCAATGGGGAATTTGTGAACTAACCAGGTTCCTTTTAAAATATTTTTTTCCCCCTATTTTACCCTGAGGCTGCTCCTCCTGGAGGAGAGGAGGATGAGATTGTTCAGATAAATAGAGATAGTGGTGCACTGTCTTGCTGTTGCTCTGCCTTGTTCCAGGGGAAGGAGGAGGTTAAGGGGCAGGCTGCAAGTTGGCAATGGGATTAGGAGATGCCAGAGGCAGAGAAATGCAGAACTCCTTTTCCCACAGTTGTGTTTGCTGTCAAAGCAACTATTTGGAACATTGTTAAAGATCATAACCATACCTCTACCAAAATTTGTTTGAAGGCAGCATAGATTGAACCCTTGAACTCTGCAGCCTGAGGTTTTAGTCTGCTACTCTAACCTGCGTGAAGCTGGTTGGTTTGATCCTTAGTCCACTAACAGGGCCAGGAGTGGGCAGGTTAAGGAGCAGTGGGAGACCACAGTGCTGTGCTGTAGGGAGGCCCTGCACTGCAAGGCAACCAGGGACAATGCCAGCACCTGATATGCCCCCACAGTGTAGTCCTCTCACCTTTCACTATACTCCACTAGCATCCTGCCTCAGCAAAAACAGGCAGAGGGCTTGGGAGGTGCCAAGATGAGGTCCTCCTCAACACTTCATCACACTGCCTTGCTAATGCTGCCCCATACCTGTGTCTTCTCCAGCATCCCAGTGCCGGTGTTCTTTATACCTCCCTCCTTTTGCCCTGACAACAGGTCCTCCTCTTCCTCCTCCTTCCTCTGGTACCGGCAGGTCTACGCAGACAGCTCCCCTCCCTTCGCTCCTCATTAACACCCCTCCAGAAGCAGACACCACCAGCAGCTCCTTTCCCCTCCAATCCCCTCCCCTTCCCTTCCATAATCTATCTACATATTAAAATGAGTTTGTCCCTGATTTACATGCGTAAGAAGGGATGTAATAATGAGGACGTAGATTAGAAGATTTAGCACAATCGTTTGTGTAGATTGTGTCCCATCAAAGGGCAGCTCTGACGAGCCGAGATTAAGGAGCAAACAGCTGCCGCTGGAATTCAGTCCATTTGTTTGTTTGCTGTTTTCTCTCTTGACTCCAGCAAACAGTCTCATTAACATGCAAGTGATTTGCCCCTTAAGCCTTTTCCTGTTTATTATTGGGGGAGTTGCTGACGAGGGCTTTGTAGAGTCCCTGGCCCAGTTCTGAGAGCTCGGCATGCAAATCAAGATTAAAATGGGAAGTAATTAAAAACAAAGAAGGGGCCACGACACCTTGGTTCTCTCTTCCCTATAGGGTGTCATAAAGTTAGGGCACTGGGAGAAGGTGCAGAGTAGGGCGAAAGAGAATGATGCCCACCATGCCTGTGTGCCCTGGCAGGTCCCTCTCAGAGCAGGGCTCTCCCTTTCTCCTGCTCTTCTCCACTCCCCCCCTGTGCCTCCCCCCTCCTCAAAATGTCTGGCTGCCTACTAAACTCATTTGCAGCCTTTGCTTCAACAGCCTCATTTGGCGGCACCTTCCATATGGTCCCTGCGTGCTCCCTGCCATACCTCAGGAGCTGGCCTCTAGTCTGGGCTGTCCATGCCCTCTGCTCCTTTAGCAGTGGTGTCCCCATCCAGCGTCATGACCTCACCAACAGACATTGCAAATTTCAGCATCTGCAGTGAGTACAGAGCTGGGATGGGCAGGGATCATGTAGTGACCACACTCTCAGGTGTGGACAGTGATGCACTGAGGGCTCTTCAACCAAGCGTCTGCTGGAGCAGCCCTGGTTGTGAAGGGTAGCTCAGGTCAATGAAGCAAAATTAGGAGCAAACCAGCAAGATGTCTGTCTTTCAGTAGTACCCAGATTCAGCTGGGTAACTGCTGCTGTCCTGGGAAAACACTGCTGGTAGCAGTGCAGGGACAGTGATAGCATGCTCATCTGCCCAGCCTCCCTGGGTCTGGTGCACCCTGTCCACAGCTGGCTAGGGATAGCAGCCATGAGGAATGGCACAAAGGATTTCCTGGGCTGAGAGAGAGACTGTCATATTAATCCCCTGCAAAAGAAGCTGCCCCTTCTCTTCATTTATTGGAGTGCCTGTTGTATTCCCTGCAAGACAAGCAGAAATACAACAAAGCCTAGAAACTTGCTCTAGGAAGCAGTAATGGTTATCAAGTGTGTGTCCACACAAGCAGGAACAGATGTGGGTTTGCTCTGGCTGGCAGCTGGCTCCAGCCTGGCAATGTGGAGCTCTGCTTGGAGACACCCAGCCTCATGACTTGGTCATCCTCAAGGTGTCTTGCTTAAGCACAGCTGTCCCTGGTCCCAAAGAGGCTCTTGCCCAGGAGTGCAGTAGCTCTGGGAGGGCAGCCTGCTCCAAGCTAGCCCAGAACTCCTGGCCTAGGGGGACTGGCTGCTGCTTTAGGAGAGATTACCCAGTTATTGCTGAAGTTAGTTTCATGCAGGACCAAGAAAAGACTTCAGCACTTCGGAGAAGTGATTGCTTATTGCATTGTCATAAACAGTCATAGATGCATGTTGTAAGTACCTTCTAACCTGAGGGCTTTATTTTTATAATCTTGGGGTAAGGTTGCACAGAGGGTTGAACAGTAAGAGTTCACTCTCCACCTTGCTCCAGTTGGCTGTCAGATCGAGAAAAACTCATGGCTTTCATAGGACCAGCTGTTTACAGCAGCAGTGCCTTCCCCTCAAATCCCTTCTGCTACTTGCCAGGGCAATACAGGAAGGAATGAGCAAAACACAACACAGCCAGCCTCAACGTTATGGTGTTGCACAAAGTAACCAAGGTGGTGGACATAACCCTCACAGAGACACTGGACTATGTACAGACAGAATGACAGGCAGGTTGTGAATTCCCTGCTCTTGTTTTCAATTCATCTAAAAAAAAAAAAACAAAAAACCAAAACCCCACAAAAAAACCAACCCAAAAACCCCAAAATAGAGCTTTTGCTTTTTTCCAGACTCAGACATGGCATGGCTTCATTGCACAACCAGATTTTGTGTGTGTGTGTCATGACAGTGCCAAAGGGGAGAAGAGCATTTTCCCAGTTGAGACACTACCTGCTGGGCAGCAGAGTCTGGTATAGCTGGAGTGGCCAGCAAGGTTCTAATACAGCTGGAATGGGCAGTAAGGTTCAAATAATGTCAAAATTAGAAATAAATAGATTTTCTTTTTCTGCCTTATACCTGAACAGCCACTGGATTCCTCTGGTATATTTTGGTGATGCCCACATGCCCTTCCTCCTCCTTTCCAGGAGATACCTCCCAAGAAAGGCTCTGCTCTCCTCAGAGGAGGCCATGTGCAGTCCCATCCAGGCCCTTGGCTTCCCCAGCAAGGCAGTACTCGGCCATACAGCACCTTGCATGCTCACCTGTTGCACAGCAGGGAGGACTCCTGATAGCAGCAGCAGCAGCAGCAGCACTGCACCACTCACACTGACCGCCTCTCAGCGCGATTTTGTGACTTGTAGCAACTCAGACCTGTTAAAATTGATTTTTAGTGGATCATTGAAAGTTGCTCCATCAGTCCAGACCTAAGAGATGTCTACTGCCTGGTTCTCTGTTTAGTTTTATTATTTCTTTTCATTTCCACAGAATTTTGGTTTATAATGTGATAAGTGTTCTGTGGCCTGCGTGCTTACCCCTGTAAACACGTGAGCCCTTTTTGCTCAAACACAGCAGTCAAAGCAACCACTGCTTCCTTGAGTGAAGATCACATCTAGAGAACTTCATGCTCCAAGACCAAAAGAGTTATTAATACATTAAGAAGGGAGCTGGTGCAAGAAATGCTTAGTTAGCCTTGATGTAAGTCAATTGAGTGCTCCAGCTGTAAATGAGAATGAGCTGGTGAAATCAATATGTTTGCAGCATCTATGCCCATTAACTAACAAGGAGCTGCAGGAGAATGTTTTCCCCACAGCTTGTGTCATCATCTGTGACATCATCACATAGCACATCTTTCCCAAGCTGGTCCTTGGAAATGTGCTGATGGACTCCAGGGGCCAGTACTTCAGCCAAAAAGAAACACATGATGAAGTAGGACATCTAGAAGAAAAAGCCTCATAAATTAGGGAAGTGAGGATACTGGAGTGGTTCTTGATTCCCCAAAAAAAGAGCTGTTTGCCCAGGAGGGTCTAGAGATCACACTGAGATGGCAAGCACAAGAGCATCTCTGGAAAGTGGTGCTGAGTCCTCCAGCATCTCATGAGCTTCTGCATTATGTGTACAGAGGGGGTCCCTGCCCAAACCTTCTGATAAGGTAGTAGGCACTTGACCAAGAACAGGGCAGGCAGAAACAAGAGAGGCAGTTCATACAGCAAGCTGCAGTGTGTGCCACTGTGAGCCAGGAAGTTGAAGAAGTCTCCAATACCCCAAGGCCAAGCCAGCAGCCAGAATCCAGGATGCTCCCCAGCACAGCAGCACCATAGCCCCTCTCTCCTCACCCGAGGATACCCTATGCTGGGCAGGGGCTGTCCGCAGCCTGTCTTCTCAGGAATTGTGCTCAAAATAACCTGCAGGCACAGAGATGCCACCTTTGATATGCACCATCTCTTGACAGGTCCAGGGGACTTTTGGGGCCTGCATGGACAACACTTACCAGGGTCAAGGGAGTGGGCTGTATCTCCTAACTTGCTGGTTGTTCTGTGCACCAACTTTGCCAGACCTAGGCTCGGGTGTTGCTTTTCCTCTCTGTCAAGAATAAAATCTACAATCATCCTTCTGGACACAACCGAGGAATTTTTAATCAAAACCACTCTGATGCTGGCAGCTTCTCTCTTCACAAGAGAGAGATCTGACTCACCCTCCACTGCATCCTTCTTCACTCAGCTATGATTTTTGTTGCATTGCTATTGCTATTATGTCATAAATTGACGTCTTGTGTTCCTGTTTGTTATCCGGGGATTCTGCTCTAATCTTGGCGATCACTAATGCAGTGTAAATCCAGCGCGCTGGGTGATAATCTGGCTACATTTAAACAAATAAATAAATACCACCCACCCCCCGACCACTTTCTAGGCATGATAAAACTATTCACTTTATTACTGCACACAATACATTTACCGTGCAATTGCATTTCCCTCAGCCCTTCTTTGCTGCGGCTCGATGGCCGCTGTGCGCTGTTTGCGCTGAACCAAAGCCGGCGCTGGCAGGGCCAGGGCGCACAGGGCACGGGGCTCGGCCCAGCAGAGCGCGGCGCTTCGCCTCCTGCTCCGCGGTGACAGCTCAAGTTTGGCAGGAGCCCTATTCCCCCCCCTCCCCCAGGCTGGGAACGTCTCTCCTTCGCCAAGCAGGGCGAAGAGGGTTGGTTTGCGCTAATTCCAAGCGAAAATAAGTGCAATACGCCTCGTTTTATGGGCGGTAATTAGTATGCGTTGAAACTGCATTTTCCACCTGCGCAGATCTCCGCGGCGCTAGGTAGATGTGTGCTCAGAACCGAGGCGGGCTCGGGTCAGCGAACGGGAGGCTATTTCCTTTCCTCTTNAATGCGCCGCTGATCCTAACCAAGTTTGCCAGCCATGCTTTTCTCATGGCTCCCGCACAATGGCCCGTTTTCTGCCCACCTGCCGATTATGCTTAATTAGGCGAGGAGTTGATTAATTTGAGGTAATTGACAGCTAATTACGGGCCTGAAGGCTCATTAACTTGACGTCCTGTCTGAGGGAATTGGCTGGAGGGGGTCAGGTGATGTGTAGCCCCCCTCCAGTGCCCGCTCACCTGGGCGGCCCGGGGATGGGGACAAACGAGGCCGCCCGGTGTGAGCCGGGATGCTGCGCGGCCGCTTCCTTCGGCAGGACAAACACCCCCGGAGGGGCTACGGCAGGAGGGTCGCTGCGGGGCGGAAGGGCTCCCCGCCGTGATAAAGCGGGCTCCGGCTGGAGAGGACGGGGTGGAGGGCCCCGGGAGAAAACGGCCGAGCACGCAGGTAGGAGGGGAGTGGAACATGGATGGGGCGAGGGCTCCCAAGGCTGCGGCTCCCTGTAGGCTCGGCTGGCGGTGCCCGCCGTGGCCCCGGTGAAGGTCCGTGGCGGCGGGGGGGGCGGGCCGCCGGTCCTCTGTTCCCCCCCAGGACGTCAGAGTGGCTGCTGGCAGACCGCAAGCACCCACCCTTGCTGTAAGGCAGGGCATTGCGGGGCATCGTTAGTCACTTCACATCGAGATCAGAGAATGCAATTGCTGCTTGAAAACAGATTTCTTTTTTTTTCCCCCCAATGAGACTTTTCTCAGTTGCTCTTTTCTGCATGCAAATCATGAGGCAGCAAGAGGGCTGTTTACATAACATCCTGNATTCCCCCCCCTCCCCCAGGCTGGGAACGTCTCTCCTTCGCCAAGCAGGGCGAAGAGGGTTGGTTTGCGCTAATTCCAAGCGAAAATAAGTGCAATACGCCTCGTTTTATGGGCGGTAATTAGTATGCGTTGAAACTGCATTTTCCACCTGCGCAGATCTCCGCGGCGCTAGGTAGATGTGTGCTCAGAACCGAGGCGGGCTCGGGTCAGCGAACGGGAGGCTATTTCCTTTCCTCTTCTCCCTGGCTATGGCAGGGGTTTGGAACTAGATGATCTTTGAGGTCCCTTCCAGCCTTATCATTCGAGTGCGGAAAGCACGGCCGAGGCGACAGCCGAAGGCTCAGTAGCACAAGTACTGGCCAACCCCACCACCACCCGTCACCCCCGCTATGGTATTTTGCGGGCCGACCCCCGCACCCCAGCGGTGCCCAGGGCTGCCCCAACGCTGCGGGGGCAGGAGGGCCCCCATGNGCGAGGGCTCCCAAGGCTGCGGCTCCCTGTAGGCTCGGCTGGCGGTGCCCGCCGTGGCCCCGGTGAAGGTCCGTGGCGGCGGGGGGGGCGGGCCGCCGGTCCTCTGTTCCCCCCCAGGACGTCAGAGTGGCTGCTGGCAGACCGCAAGCACCCACCCTTGCTGTAAGGCAGGGCATTGCGGGGCATCGTTAGTCACTTCACATCGAGATCAGAGAATGCAATTGCTGCTTGAAAACAGATTTCTTTTTTTTTCCCCCCAATGAGACTTTTCTCAGTTGCTCTTTTCTGCATGCAAATCATGAGGCAGCAAGAGGGCTGTTTACATAACATCCTGTATGATCTTTCTCACCACAGAATTTGGGCGTGTCCTCTGGATTTACAAATTTGCCCCTCTCATACCCTTCTGAAGCAGGTGGGATCCCTGCACAGAGGGCACACTGAAAATTTAGGAGCTGAATCCACCCTTTTGAGTCCTAAACTCAGGGCCCTGACGGCAAAACCAGTGTCACTATCTTCCTGTAGCATAAGGCAGGTTACTTGAACATGACTGACACCTCTCAGAGCTCTGGCCTTGCAGCCACTCCTCCTGGAAGACAAGCAGCTGCAGTGGAGTACTGACAGATCTGGGATGTTCTTGGCAATGCCGAGGAGAGAGGCAGAGAAGGTCTTTTAACACTATATACCTTGCTGCTGTCTGATTGTGTTGGGCAGGATGCGGCTGAAGAGAAATGCAGTGCAAAGGTCACAAAGAGATGTCCATGATTTGAGATGCCTTCTTGATGCTGTGGGGCTGCTCACCACCTTTAGACTTCATTTCATCTTTTGGCAGTCTTGTCCCAGTCATGGTACCTCGTGAATGTAGAAACTCGTTGTTAAGCTTGGGTCAGGACTCCCCTACAGGACTGTCCCAGTAGCCACGGGCTGTGTACCAAGGTAATTTGCAGGGTGTTTTACTGGCAATGAAGGTTTGAACAGCTGAAGTGGGAGGTAAGTGATCTAGCAGAATTGCAGACAGCTCTTCCTGGGTGCCCATATAAAAGTCTGAAGAATCCCTCAAATCATCATACACCACAGTCTAACCTGACTACTAGGGCTCTTCAGACAAAGGAAGCTGCATCATAAGTGCAACCTTTTTTGACTCTTCCCTTTGCCCACTGATATTATCTCTCTGCCTTACTTCACCTTACTTCTGCCTGTGGCTCCTCTGAAAGATCTCTGCTATCCTCACATTCTTGGTGTGATTAGAAGGGATGAATAATAGTTAGAGGTGTCTCATCTGCATATTGCTGACAGTGGATTTTAGAAACCTGACTAAACAACTTGCTTCAATATCCTGCTATTGCATTCTACAGCTGACTCACACAGTGCCCTTTATCCCTTTGAAAGGTACTGGGATTTCATTTTCTAAGATCTTTCTTTAAATTTCATGGAGTTGGGTGAAGCTGGCTGGTCTCCATGGCAATCATTATTTAGTACTGTTGTTCCTTCTTTCTAGCCTAGAGACACCTGGACTTGGTGATGATTCATTATACGGAGGCAAATGGACCCATGTGATTAATAAATTTTGCTTACCTGCTTAGAAGCCCTCCTGTGTCTGTCTCGTTTAGGAGAAGATGTCCATAATTTCAGTTGTATTTGAGAGAACACCCCAACAACTTTTATTACAGCATTCATCACTTAGAACCTGGGAGAAGAGTTATTTGAAGCAGCCCAGACAGGTACTTTCCTCTTTTTCTCTCCAGATCTATTGCTGAAATTGGCTAAACCTTGGCCATTTCTCATCTTGACTATTACAAGGCCTTTTAGCCATGTGGCATGCCTTCTGGCATAAATGCAAAGGCTGTGCACTGGTGCAACAATATGGAGCATTAAGTACAGCACTGGAGTACCTAGTAGAGAATGTCTTCCTCTGTGTTGACACAGCCTGATAAACAGGGATACATTTAACCATATACATTTTCTGTGAGGTTGCTTAATGTTACTATCACTTTGCAGATGGAACACTAGGAATCGGGTAGATTAAGTAGTCACCCACTTTTAACTGGCTGGCTGAGGTGGATCCTGATAGGAAAAGTGCATTCTCTGTGTTTTAACTCTCCAAGCCTTTGGAATTCTGTCTTGCTATAGAAGACCTTGCTCATGAAGCACTAAGCTGTGAGGCTAAGTGCTTTCTGAAGAAGGAACATCTCATGGGGACCATGACTCTACTGAGGCCTAAGCTTTAGACAACCATCCTTTCTGAATATACTGAGTATGTTTCTGAATTCCAAAGTCATCACTAGAAACTAAAAGCCCCACTCAATTGAGTCAAGAGCTCCTTCTGTCTATAAGGAAAATGCTGGGTTTGGGCTTAGGGGGTTAGTTCTAGTAGCAGGAAATTTTACCCAGCTGTAAAGCTCTGGCAGCAACAGATTCTCAAGGGAGTGGGTAAGTAGCCTCACTAGGGCTGTCATATCCAATCTATGGATCAGGATGGTGTAGGATCATTCATTTGAGAGGTGGCTCTTCAGAGCAATACACCCTACAGCAGTCTGTTTTGACCAACTGATGTCACTTCATCTGGGGAGTCTGGTTCATGACAGGTTACTAATATTTAAATATAGGTCTCTTGCACACCCAGAATTTCATTAAACTTAGGCCATCTCCTTTCTGTACTAAGTCTGTGGGTGCTGGAGAAGAAACAAACAAAAAATTAAAGCACACCAATACTCAAAGAGAGGTGTAGAATACCAGTAGTCTGCTTTACAGTAGTAGAAGTGAAAGTGTCCCCTACACAAACTACACACAAACTCTCTAAATAAGTTAACAGAATGGAAATGATGACTGAGTTTGAAATTCATTTGTTTTTATCTCAGAATGTTTGGCTTTGGAATTCTCTGGCTCTTAAGAAGCCAAGGAAGAAGGGAAGGTCTCAACATGTGGTCTGTGGGAGGTGACTATGCTGTTTCTGAAAAGTTATCTGGACTTTCAGCAGGTTGGGGTGTTCTAGAGAGTCTCCAGATTCTAAGGAAGAGCTTAAGATATTCCTACTTCTGATCATTACATAAGCAGTTGTGTGGATATAATGGTTGATGCCCATGCCAGTGTAAAATTCTGTTGTTAGCCTTCACCCAAAGCAGTCCTGGATGAGAACTATGCTCAGATGGGGACTGGCAACATGACTTGTTCTTTCTATCACTTCCCTCTTTGGGCCTAACTCAGGCCATTTAGGGAGGAAGAGTGTTTGATCTAAAATACTAAGATTTTCTTGACTCATCTGTTCTTTGATTTGGCATTTCTCTGAGTCCTTGTTCAGTACCAATATCCCTGGACCACATCTCCAGCCAGAGGTGTCTACCTCAGAACTGCATTTGCTACTGATGCTGTGTCTGAACCTATTCACCACACTATCTGTAATCAGTGATTCTCCAATGTCTTCATTTAATTTGGGTACCTCCACGACCTGAGAGAATACACCAGGCCAAGACAACTGCTCTGAGCCCAACGAGTGTCAATGTCCAGAGAGAGGGTTTCCTAGGCCTGACTTCTCTGAAGTGCTTCCACCTCTTTTTCTTATAGAAGATAATTTCTTCTGTAACATATGGAAGGACGGCCACCAGAGAGAGGGGGAAAAAAGAGGCACATTCTATTGAGTCTTACTCCAGAAGTAATTTTTTTTTCCAGGTACACAGGGTCTGTGTGAATTAACAAAAAGCTGTGATGCCAACAACAGCAGCTTGATGAAATGTTGCTTTAAAATCCAGGTCAGAACTACTGTGTGTATATATATATATATGCATGCACCCATGTGTGTGGATGTGTACGTTGGCATTTACTCCACAGAGGCTGGTAGTGACAGCTCTTCCAAGATCATTGATAAGGTTGGTAGTGGCACTGCTGAATTTTAGGTCAAAACCCTGGTAAACCACTCAATAACTGCCACAAATATTTTTAGTCCATGGTTACAGCTGAGATATTTTTCAGGTGCTGCTGACGGTGACTGGGAACTATGTCACTCATAAAACCAGCCCATATTTTAAGCTTAAATGAGACCTCATGATCAAAATTCTACACTTCAACCCAAATGTAATACATGGTGCACAAATTACTGATACATGTGCTTAACTTAATGTGCCTGAGAAGTCAGTCAGCGGAAGAATGTGCACAGGTGCAGAGGCTTTTTATATCATCTTGAACATATTTCATCCTGAAGAGCTTTTAAGTAACTATTCTCTATCAATATCTGGGTTTCAGAAGAGAAGCTGCCTGATCGATTGCCTGGCTCAGGAGTAAGAGGGTTACTGTAATTATCTTGTTTGCAAGAAAAATAAGAACATTTATCTCATTTTAGTTTAGTAGGAGAAATGGCAGTTGTGAAATTTATCATTAGCTCAAATGTGGGTTTGCTTTGCTGATGAATAAACATTGAATGAACGACCTTTGTGCTAGTATTTTCCACATTTTGTTCTATAGGAATTTTAGGTCAAATTTTCCACAAAATACTGGAAGCTTTTGAGGCATTTGACCCAAATGAGAACAAACCACTGCATGAGTCCTGCATTTTAACATTTTGAGGTGAGATGAACCAAACGTTATCATTTTTTTTTGTGCTGTAGAAAACAAAGTGTATTTCTGAACACTTAGCTTATGTGCAGCTGTTTGTTAATGTGCAGTAGTGCTGACCTGCTGCAAACTTGTTTGAATTGCACTGAAGGGTCTCAAGGGGGACCTTATATCCAATTTGTCTGAAGGTGCTGCAAGACACTGTGAAGCACAAGAACCACAGAAAAGGAAACTTTTCTTTTTACATCACCAAGTCACCAGGAGTCCCTGAGAGCAGTTGGACTTTGGGAAGAGCAAGCCAGCAAGTGAGTTTCTCTTCCTTACGATCCACCTCTCTGTGGAGCAAGGACCACAAGTCCAGAGTGAAGAGGGCACTTTTGTAAATGTGGGACTGTCATGGGGTTATCAAATGATCTGCCATCCAACAGCAGAAGTTTGGTGCAAGCAGTACAAAGTGTGACTAGTCTGTTGACTAATATACTGACAGTGCCTCTGTAGATCTGGAGAAGTGAGCCTGAGGAAAGGAGTGAGGGGACAGCTGATTCAGACTATCTACCCATACCTTCTTCTAAATAAAGACATTTTGAAGTTGGATAGGTGCTAGAGATTAAAAAAACATCAGAAACACCTTCAAAGCACTGATTGTTTACTTTGGTGCAATTCTGAGCTGGGATTTCTAACCAGGTTAGCAGGACAGCTTCTCAGAATTTGTAGGGGGTGATTATTTTGGCATTGGTTTGAAGACTGCTCTCCAGTGCAACATTTAGGCTAAATTAATTTACTGATCTGGAAAGACAGTGTCCTTTTTGTTAGCTTCACTCAGTAATACTACTATATAAATACATTTTATTTGGATGTTATTTCTACTTCACTTTAGTTTTAAGACTTTTATGAGCATTGTAATAAAAACCATCTACAAGTACCCTCCTGATACTTGGTCAGTAGGCAATAATGTTTACCCAGAATGGATATTGCCAGGCAAAAAAAAGTCTGACTGGATTCACTTAAGTTAGTGATTTCCATAGGTTTGTTTTGCTGGCAGCACATTTGGATCATCAAAGATGATCATCAAAGACTCTGCCTGTACATTATCACAGTATCACCAAGGTTGGAAGAGACCTCAAAGATCATCAAGTCCAACCCATTACCACAGACCTCAAGACTAGACCATGGCACCAAGTGCCACATCCAAACCCACCTTGAACTCCTCCAGGGATGGTGACTCCACCACCTCCCTGGGCAGCCCATTCCAGTGGTGAATGACTCTCTCAGTGAAGAACTTACTCCTCACCTTGAGCCTAAACTTCCCCATTCAAGTTCTTAGGACTGGGGCTTGTGATGAAGAGACATCTATCCACCCACTACAAGGAAAATGACAAACTTTCCTTCATTTTTTAACCACAGACAATAATTTTTCTAAGTTACAAAACCTAGGAAGCTGTCTAGAGATCAAAGGAATTGTGCCATTGGTCAATAAAAAGGGAAAAGGCAAATTTAGAGTTCTAAGGAATATCTATTCCCAGCAAAATAACAGAATAAAAAAATCAGAGGAAAAATAATCACTAAGCAGGTAGGGATAAGGATAAGAAAATAATTATCAGCACTGGGGATTTATAAAGAACAAATTGTACTGGAAAAGCATGATTGCTTTTCTTTAATAGAATTACAAAATTAGTGGATGAAGGCAACACGATGGATTTGATACATTTGGATTTTAGTAAAGATCTGATACATAAATCCTACTGGAAATTATTTCAGATTGGCTTGGCTACATCACCACATGGAATGAAAAATTGTCTGGAGACCTGCAAATAAAGCATAATGATGCATGAAAAGGTATTGTGTTGGAAGGAGAGGTCTCCCTCCCAGAGATCAGCAGTCAGTTCTGTCCTATTTAACACCTCTTGATGTGACACCTGCCTGGAAATCAGGAAATTTTGTTAAGAGAGTGAATATAGGAGGACATGTGGGACAGGCCAGCTGGAAATAAAATGAGATCCCAGTAAAAAAAAAAAAAAAAAAAAAAAAATCCAAACTACAGTATCCAGTCATGAGGAGGTCCCTAGAAAACACCAGATAAGAATCACTACAGGTGGAAAAATGCAGTGAAGAACAGTATAAAAATAGCTGGACTGTCTGAGTGAAAGAGCTGAAAATCATCCCAGTATGGAAGGACCACAAGGCTTTTGCAGTACCTGTGTGCCACATGTGCTGTCAACGTGGTGCCAGGCAGGTTTTGGTGGTACAGCATGCAGGGACCTATTGCATGCTGGAGACAAAGCCACAGTAAAATTTTTCTCCCCAGAAACAAGCAGTGCAGATACTCATGGTGCAGTTGGCCTGATTTGAGAGAAGAGCTTTAAATAGATCCTTGTTAATTGTTGGGGCTGTTTGGGTTGGGTTTGTTTGTTTTTGTTTTGTTTTTTTTTTTAGTGTAAAACCAGGAAAGAAAAGGGCAGTAAAGTCAATTAACTGCATTAATAGTAGACATAAATCCCCATTTTCCTAATGTTTTCTCCTTCTCTATCACCCAGTCCATTTGCAATTTCAGCTGTTCACGACTTGGTCACACCACCCATCTACAGGTGTACATGGATGTCTTGGTAACTGGAGGACCTGAAGGCCAATTGCAGATAACTTTCTGCAGGGCAGATAATGTATTTCTGTGCATCTTACTGTAACAAGTGACTGACAAAAGAAAGAAATCCAATGATTTCCCCTTACTGAAGTGTGGACACATCTTCTGTGAATCCATAATCTTGAGAGACACATCCAGAAGGGAAACTACACTTTCCTGGCTGGTTCCACTGCTCATGAAACTTCTGCTTTTCTCTGACCTCCTTCCTGCTGAGAAGCACTACCTATTCCTGCTTGCTCCCCTTCTGTTTTGCAGGGTTTTCTTCCACTACTTTTCTTCTTTGCCTGCATTTATAACAGTGTGCTCTCTTCACTCTTGCATTTCCACAACCTCCTGCCCATACCTTGCTGTCTTCCAAACTGTGCTTTCTTAGCTTTCTTACCTCTCTTGGTCTCTTTGGTTTTTATGTCCCTATTTTAAAATTCTTTTCACTTCCCTGTATTTTTCATTCAGTCTTCCATATCACTCTGATCCCACAGTCCTCTCTCACCAAAATAGCTTGCTAATAGTATTTTGATACTTGCTAGTGAAATTCCTGTAAACCTTACCCAGATGCATTACACTAATAGGGTAGGCCACTACTTACTGTTGTAAGTTCCTCTCTTTCCAAAACTATTGAAGTAAATGAAAGAAGTGATCTCTCTTTTGCCAGAGCAAACAGTTTTCAGCTCCCTCGAGAGCTGCAGTGATCACTTTAAATAATGTTCACAGTTAAGGCAGGATCTGCTCCACAGAGCATCAGAGGAAGTGCAAGGATTGCAAGATGGCAGAATTAGGAAAATTACTTTTTTCCTGCCCCGGTCTGTTGGCAAATGTTTGGTCTGAGCAAGTGTAGAAGTGGAAAGTAGCACTTACATCCTCTCTGCATGAGTGTGAAAGGCTTGGGAAGGTCAGGATAAGTGTTCTACATCAGTGAAGATGAAACAGTTACTATTAAGATGCTCATAGCTCTCCTAAATGTATGCATACACCGTGCAAACTGATGCAGTTAATAGCATTGTGAGAAACCTTCCTTTTTAGTGGTGTTTTTAAATTCTCAATCTGTAATATTGCATTAAAGTTACTTAAAATTAATTCTCTGAATAGTTCTTATAGGTATTTTTAAAAGATTTAAATGTCTGCTATTGCACTGTAATTTATTACGATTTACATTACTAATGCCTGTCAGTTACTTAGGTGCTTGCATTTAAAAAAACAGTTTGCTTTTAAAAAGACACATCTATTTAATGAAACAACAAAGCAAATGACAAGCAGTGGAAGGGCCACTGGACTGTGGGGGCTGTGACTAAGAAGTCAAAGGGTTTGAACTGTGTTTTGCTAGATAACCTGTAACAAGTCTAAAGTCTTGATGTTTGTTTTTTTTCCCTCCTACTCTTACTGCTTCATCCATCCACTCATAAGCTCTTGAGGACAAAGACCTTCACCTAATTATGAGTTTCTATGATTCACAGCTCAATACATTTTGATACACACCGAGGTCACTGTGATTTAAGTGAGTACTGTAATGCAATTGATCAAATGCTGAAGAGATGCCCTCCAACGACCACTCCAGACCACAGGGTGGCTACCCTAACTGGTAGGCGAATACCAGAAGGATTGTACCTTTTCCCTCCATCTTATTTTTCACTTTTCTTCACAATATTCTCAGGTACTGCTAATCTGTATGAGGGATATTTATTCACCAAAACATCTTCCTCACAATGACAAAAAAGCAATGTTTTTTATACTGAGTTGACTGTTGTCCATATTTGGCAATCAGGAATTTGGCACGATGCTGTTTATACAGCAAGGTGACAGGCCAGTAAAATAGAGGTGTAACAAGCAAGGATTCTAATACTTCCATGGGCAAAGAAACTGATAAAAAGTGGAAAACCCACCAGTGTGTCTTCCTGAAGACCTTTCTCCTGCTGTCATGGGAGGTGTCACCAACCCTTACTTAAGGAGGTCGTTTGACTCTTGGGCTTCCAGAGCATGAAAATGGAGGTTAAGTATAATGTTCTTTCATCTTCTTCCATTGATTTGGAACTCCTCCTTACACCAAGACTGAAGCATTGAGGTAAGGGGCCACTTGGTGGCAATCTGCTGCCCATAACAGTAGCTTTTCCTCTTCAGAAACTGGTGTTATGTTTTGCTGGGACCCTTGAAAGCAGTTGTGAGCATCCACTGGAGAGCCTCAGGTCAGGTGGAGTAACTGCATTCAGATGTTTCTTTCTCTGAATCTTTTTATTTGTGAGGCAGCATAAAAGCTGCCAGCTCGCCAGGGCAAGGCAGGACCAATAAAGCTTTTTTGCCTTTCCTCTCAGGGTTTTAGTAAGAGGATTACATCTCTGCTCCTTCTAGAGTAAACCTCTTTGCAGGGAAGATACTTCTCAAGCCCTCTTTGGAGATCAGTCCCTGCATCAAGACTCCTCTAAGTTTCAAGCCATCACAGCAGCCAGTAGGAAATGAGTCCCAGTAAAAAAGGAAAGGCTTTGCAGCTCTGCAGGACTAGGACACAGAGTACATACTGCACCAGGAAAAGCATCCTTGCTGGGTTCACAGCTGTTTGAGACAGAAAAATAAGGAGGCACAGAGCAAAGTTCAAGCTCTAGCCAAGATGGCAGAGAATGTTGCTGGAGCCTTGGAAAGAGAGAGCTAACCCTCTCACTGGAAATCTTCACCATCAGTGACAAATAAGCCAAGAAAGAAGACAGAAAAACTCCTGCAACTTTAACACTTGACCCAATGGTACCCAAGCATGCATGAGCACATGCACTGAGTACATTGTTAAAACAGAGAAAGCAAACTGAAGGCTTTAAGACACAATTATATATTTTCATGTATCTAGCCTAAAGGCACTGATTAATTAAGGACCTCTAGAAAGGCTGTAATGTCCAAATCAGACTTAATCCCATAATTTTTGGAAACATCAACCAGCAATTACTTCAGCAAGTTGCTACATCACACTGACCCCTCCAGAGTACCCACTCTTCTTCCCTTCTGCTGAGGCAGTCTCAGCTGCTGTGACACTGTGGACCTGCTCTGGCTCCTGTTTTGTCTCTTCCACTACTATTTCTATGCTCACTGTAGCTGGTTTAGACTAATGGTATGAAATCACACTTTTTATTTCTTTCTTTCTTTTACTATTTCCTATGGCTCTTGTGGTGATCATATTCATCTGCCTTAACCTATGTGAATTTTTCCAGTTTTGCCTGACTGCCTTTCTGGGCCACAAGACACATCCTGCTGTGTACGTACATCTTCTCACCTTGGACTGCAAGTGTCCCACCATCAGTGTAAAGAGAGATAGTCTGATTCACCTCCATGTCACCTTTCATTATTCCAGCTTTCTCCTTCCTGGCCACACCTGGACCTGTGACAATCAAAACAACTCACAGGACACCTATTCCTTGATGGCACCTTGAGGTCCCAGCAGCTCCTCAGGTCTCTCGGTGCTGTCCACTTCCTCCCTTTGCAGGGCAGAAGATGACACGCTTCACTCTGTGACAGGGCACCAGAGGGGGAGGCACAGCTGGAGCTCAGCCCACTGCTGCTGCAGTGCTATGCCCTTTCCTTCTCTCTGTTGACATCCTAATGGTGTTTCTGTCCTTTTGGATGGGTGCACCATACGGAAACTGCCTTACCCTCGTACACACATTTGCCTGGCTTGCCTAGCAGGGTTTGGAAGCACCAAGTGCAGCTGCTGGGACTGCTGGTTGGAGAAACATTTGCCTCCTGAGCCCGTTAATTAGCACAGTAACGGTAACTGTGCTCCATTAGCCAACCCATGTGGTCGAGTCCCCTCCCCGTCCACCAACCTTGCCCTTAATGAGAGCTGGAAGGGGGACACTCACAAAACACTGCTTCAGAATAATATTCGGCTTTGTCCACGCCGGTAACGAGAGCTGACAGGATCACTACGTCCATTTCTCTTCTAATTAGCACACTTCCAGCTCGGCCTGAGCCAGCAGCCGGAGAAAAGCGATCGGACAACCGTACCGAATCACAAACACAAAGAGGCCCATTCCCCGTAATTAGGTGAGACAATCCCTCAGTCTTTTCTCGGCTGGAGCTTGCCGGTAAGACTCTCGCTGTTTTGGTAAGTCCCAGCAACACAAGTTACACGTCTCCCCAGGACACTAATAAGCCCCTAATTGTCTTCCGCTTCACACGGCTCGTACCATAGGTCTGACTTGGGGGAATTCTTCTAACGAGCAGGAGCCAGCGCTCCCTGCACCGCGGACGGACGGGGAGCCGCCGCTCGGGCACCGTGAGGAGGAGGGCAACAGCCAGACAAGCGGCCCAGGGGCTGGGGCCCTGCTACACGGCACAGGGCTGGTGGCTGGGCAGCAGCCACCCACTGCTCGGGACACGGACCTTCGCTACAAGCTCTCCGTCATCACCGTCCACCTGCCTGGTGGAAACCCAAGCTCAGCCTGGCCTGCCTTCTCCTTTCTCACCCCCAGCAGTACAAAGCACTCGTGCTTGCATGCAGGAAGGCACCACCAAACCCAAACATCTGAGTGTAAAGATTTGCCTTCAGTGTCTAAGGTTCGCTGGGGACTACGCTGCAGAAACGCAGCACCTGGCATCTGGTTTTCTCCAGTGAGGCCACGCTGTGGGCCTGCCTCAGAGATCAGGCTGGGAAGGAGCGTGGGTGTCAATGAGAGCCTGTCAGTTGCCATGGAAGGGGACACACACCAGGTCTCACAGGTTTCTAAAGATGTCCACGATTTTTTTTAAAACGTGAGAACTTTACAAAGTTGTGAGGTAGGTAGGAGATCCCAGCTCAAACTCCCTGATGAGAACGAAGACAAGACAGACACATTCTAACTTTCCGCCTGACACTTTCTTGAGAAACCACCACCGATCAATTTTTTTCAGCAAAAACATTTTCCCTAGCTTTTGATGACAAGTCCATTCTGAGCTAAATACCTCAGCTGATCCCATTAAGGATACCCAGCACCTGCAGACCCCTTTGCCTCCTGTGCAGCTGATTACAAACTGATCCCTCCTGCAACGAGCCTCACCAGAAGTGATTTGTTCCCCAGTTTTACATAAGATACTCATCTTCAGTGTCCTAAGCAAGGGGAAGAAACCTATGACATAGTGACAAACTGATCCATACAGAATACAAGACAAAGACAGACAGCAGTGATTACCCTGAAAGGCATTTTTTTTTATTATTATATATAGATATATAAATTAAAACTAGCTATAACTAATAAACTACTTTAATATAGGGAGAGGAAAACAAATGAACCAGGCAGCCTGAGGGTCCTTGCCCACTTGGGTCACTCTGCTGCTCTCTTGTCCCTCATTCTCCTGAATGATGAGCCCTCTTCCTGCCTTTTTGTAGATAACCTGTTGCATTTTGGGCTCCTGTAGTAGGAGGAAGTAGTGGAAGGTGGCAAACAGCAAATTCTCTAAAATTCTGTGATTACAAGGAAAGATGTTAGATGTGCCTGGTATTTTTGGAAGAACTCACCCTGGCATCCAAGTGCCTGCAAGCACAAAATTTAATTACCCTATATTATTAAGCCTACTCATCAGCTACTGGCCACAGAGCCAGCCTTTCAAGTGATACAGAACCAAGTCAAGTACTTTGTCCTCCCAGAGATGTGGTCAATAAATAAGGTGCAAGGTCATTCTTATTACCCATTTTTTCTACTAGCAATTAAGTAAGGGCTTTCAAGCTCAGCCCTCTTCCTCTTTTCTGTTCCTTACTGAGGTGTCTATAACAGAGACAGGCAGGGAGCATTCTGGCTTCACTGGTCACTGATCTGTATTATAGGAATCAGCAGGCAGGCCAGAGGTCAACCACACCAACCCAACAAGAAAACGCCTATTCTGTACACGCATCAGCTGCCTGGAGTCACTCATCCTGCTCAAAGGGACATGATGGAAAAGGTCAAGTCTAAAAAATGGTCAGTTTCAGTGGATGGTAAAATCAAAATGTGAAGAAATCCTGCCTGAAAATCAAGCACAATCCAAACAGAAATGGCATTGTTGCATGTGTTCTATGTGGAACGTGGATGACACTCTACAGAAACTAGATCAGTTCATTCCTTTCTGGCCACTTAAGCTTTTCTGTGTCTTTCTGCAGACTTCAACTGACTGGTCACAACTGACTTCAGGATTTTGCATTTCACATCCTCCTGAAAGAAACTCCAACTAGTGATGTAAGGATTAGCTTGCATCCAATCCTTACAGCTCTAGAAGTAGCTTTGATCCCAAGAATAAGTGTGTTACATATACCCAAAAGGATTCAGTCTTTTTCATTTATTTTTCCTTTTCCTTCTTTTTTTTTTTTTTTTTTCTTTTCCTTTTCACAATATCAAGGTTCCTCTCCTATCAGGACAATGCACATTCAGCATCACACATATATTAGCTTTGGAATTATTTGGGACAGTGGCTGATTTATATGCTGGCATGTGCATCTAGGAAGCACAGGTTTTGATATTTCTGCAGGGGGAAGTTTCTACCATATTGATGACAGAAATGTGTTTACAACATTTGATTTTGTTGTTCTAACCACTTTCATCCAGGTCAGAGTTTGTTGGTCGTTGGGAAGCTTTCTGCCCAACTGTGATTTGTCCTTCAATGAATTACTGTCTTCTGTAAAGACTGATTATTTAATGGCTTTTGTAAAAGTGTCAGTACAGAATGGCACATGAAAATGGGGG